>JAQIXS010002877.1:0-20436 GCA_034700785.1 Rossiulus vilnensis
TATACATGTACACTCACATGAATACAGAATCTGAATTGATTAAAAAGTACAATGGCTCTCGTTGCAGTGAAATTCTTACGTCGGTTCGACTCATTAAACGTCACAATGCACTCGTTTATAAACTAGATCGTTGCGCGTAGTTTTTTCTCTTCAAAGTTTATTCACGCGATACTCGATGGCTCCTCTTTAATTTTGGTTTTGGCTTCTCTTTCATCGTCGCAGTCTAAAAAAAAAACCTTATTCGCACTTTCGTATCTATTGAAACTCCAAAATCTATAAAGCTCTAGACGAATATCGCTATTACTTTTTCGAATAAGTTTAATCATCACGTAATACGACTAGCACATAGGCCTACGTGTACGGTATATATATATATACAGCGTATGGTAAGTCGTATGCTACTAATACTGGAGTTATTTGGCGAGATGAAGAGGAGCCCTTTTATACGAATAACGAAGTCATTCGAAAAAGACGCGCGCAGTGCGAGAGAAAGAACATTTTATACCAAAACGACTGCCTGGTATATGCAAAACCAAAATTAAATGCATTGAAATCGGATACTATAGAAAAAGTACGCGTACTCTTAAATTGACCCGATACCTATAGATGTTGAAATCTTTAAATACTTCAATGACTCGACCTTTTCTGGATCATTACTTTCCATGCAGATAAGAACAGTAGTGTATAACGTTATTTGTTGTCACTAACCGATTGGATCTCCAACTATAGCTACCCTCAAAAGATGGCCATGGCCTTTGCATCATCTGCGAGTCCCAAACATATATGCACGTGTTTATGGTAGACAAATTAATGACTACGGCCGTTGTATAAGATTATGTTAGATGCGTGATATGTACTTTATAAACACGTGTATCCCATTCTATTCCAATTCTAAGGCATTGATAATTCTTCTTCTTATGATTAGTAATATTAAGTAAGTGGCCGTCGTTAAAAGATGCCCCAGGGTTAAAAGAGTCGGTGGTGAGCAAATGTGGGGCATCCAAGTGATATACACAGTATGTCACTCTTTACAATGCGTAAATAACATCTTTATTTTACTGATCATGTGACTGGGAAGTATTAGAACTTACATGTACATGCACACTTACTTAGGACTTTATCGTGGTTTTATTCCATAAAACAAAAGAAAGAAACAAACTTAACCCAGTAGAAACGAGGCGCATGATGAATTATTGTTGGGAAGTTGTCTGCTCCTAAAAACAAGTTACAATTCTACCATGCGCTTCATTTCTATCTCTAGTTTGGTTTGACATCCGCGTATCAATTACCACTGGGAAGAAATCTCTAAACGTTTTGTGATTTTTTTAAGTGTGATCCATCCAGTGTGTAGCTCTCGACCATTCGTTTTCTCAAACATGGCGAATTAAGTTCTCGTAAACACCTCTACAAGTAACAAGGAGTTGTGTCGCTCAAGTTATCGGTCACTCTTTTGACTAGTTCTGTGTTTTGGTGCAATTTCAACGTTTCCCTATCTCAAGCCTTCCTTGGTAAAAGCTTACAAATCCGTCTTCGAATCCACATTCTCGTGGTTTTGCTTCGTAAATTCGTTTACTATTCAGTTAGTAGCATTCCAAGTTTGGATAACTTTAACGAGATAAATGCACATGTAGGCCTACGTGTAATATTACAGTATAGATCTCAGCGGAATTTCTTATTGGGCTCATCGTTTTTTCAAGGCCAAATACCAAATATGGCCAAATATGTAATGCTTTTTAACGTGCAAATGCAAAGCGTAGCTTAGGCGAAAATTTCAACCCATTCATTCATTGTTCGAGCCACGCTTTGTTCTAATTAACCATGGAACAGTAGAATTGTATACCTGTAATAATAATCCAGAGTAGCAAAGTTCTTCATAGTATACATGTAGTGTATATATTACTGACCGAATTATTAGTATAAGTCTTACCGTGTTTTTCATGACTTACCATTTTAATACGAACCCTGTTAGCAAAGCATCGATAAAATATCCTAATCTTATGAACAATTTTTTACTACCATGTTTTACTGCTTCGCTTATTTTATTCACTTTTCCACTGGAAGGTGAAAATGGGTTTTTAGTCAGTTCTACATAAGATTGAATACTAAATGGTTAGGTGAGCGTTTGTTTACTACCCAGGTGGAAAGATCAGTAAAATCAATTCAATTCAACTCAGTACCCTACTAACAGCAAGTGATATACCATGTGGTAGGGGGGGGGGGTGTAATCCATCAGCCCAATATTATTCGGTGATTGCCACCAGCATCATTGTAAATTTGAATTTCATGCAGCTTAAGGCTATCCTTTAGAAGAGTATTCCAAAGTCGAACGTCACGCAAGAAAAATGACCAAAAGCACGGATCCGAATGTGCTCGGAGTTCCTTAAGTGGATTGGAATGACAGTTTCTAATCAGTACAAATATTCTGATCATATACTGATATTAGTAGTTCCAAAAGTCAGTGTAAATATAGTGATATTAGTATAGAATCGTACTGATATTTGTAGAGAATCCCATACTGATCTTTTCTCTAGGGCATAGCGTTGTCCTTTCTTCCTCCTCCTTATCCTCCTCCTCCTCCTCCTCCTCATCATCATCCTCATCGTTTCGTTGTCCGAACTGCTCATTTGACGACTTCTCCTGACAAAGTCAGCCTTCATAAATATCCGGAATCATTAAAGGGTTTCTGTTTGGCACGTCTTCGGTAATTACGCAGCCTCCAGGGAAATTGGCTTAGTTAGCTAACGCTAAATGGAGGTGTCCTATATTGCTTTATCCTAATTATCTTTGATTATTCGCCTTTACGCTTCTTGCATGACGACAAATAGCGGCCATTGAAACACGATTGTATAGTTTCTATCGCGTTGCTCTCATCTTCTATCTTTTTGTCATAAAAGCAGCGAAGGCAACTGTTGTATATATATATATATACGATGATTGCGGCTGATTATACTTAGTTGGGGGTTGAGGGGTTAGGGGTAAGGAGAGGGTTTGGAAAACAGGGGTACGTTTTCTACTTAGCCATGCGTGCAATCAGTTTTATTATGCTGGCAGTTTTGGCTATTTGGCCAAACGCCTCTCTGCGACTGGAATACCAAATGTTTAAATGTCATTAATACGGTTTAGTGAGGGGCAGTGTTAGCGTGATAAATGCGCTACTTAAAAGGTACCTGATACTGGGCTTAAGTTTTAATTTCTACGTTTATTCCGTGCGAAAAAAATCAAAAGCGACTACAATTGACCAATCGAAAGAGCCTTGATGGTCGTAGATCGTTCGCGTATTTATTACGCTTGCATAAAACCATTCCTTTGCACATTTTTAATCGCCCTACATGTACGAGCCCTTACACGTAAATAGCCTAGTTTGTTAGCTAAGAAACCAATTTCCTTACCTTGGTCACCGTTGGAAACAATTAATGAGCTGGGATTCCTGTAGCTGGACAAGTTATCATTCCTTTGTCTCGTAAAATCTACAAAGAAATAAAACGAACTGTTCATCTCTGTTTAATCGTGCTAATTCAAAAGTTAAACAACTAAAAGAAAGCATCGTGTGTCGTATAAGGTATATTTCCATACCGCGGCTCTTTTAAGGCCTTTTGTTTAAGTTTTGAAATGTGCGCCTGTCAGAATTTATGCTGCATCCAAATGCTGTTTTAAAGAAAGATTTTTAAAAAGCAATTCGACCAGCTCAACGTACCTGGATTTATAAAACATGTATTAATTCGTCAGCGAGTATGCATGTGTACAATCTTTACATAGACTTAATTTAAAAAAAAAGATGACATTGACCTTTTATGTGATTCGATCGCTGTTTTGGTTTCAAACGCATAAATAAGTTAGCCTTGCCTGCTTTTATCTTCCCAATCCTAGGTAATAAACTGCATAATGTCTACATCTTGATATTGATAAAGTGCATTTCATGTTCTACAGCATCGCTCGAAAATCCTGCTCCAGTAAGAAACTCGATCACCCTAGCGCTCAGAATTGCGACGAAGTTCAAGCGGTCCGTTAACGAATGTAAGAGTGTTAAAGTTTCATTTCTTACAATCTGCGGATTCTTTCTCCCACCCTCCCTCCCAGTTTTGACAAACTGCTTTGACCCGAATACTCGCAGAACACACAAGTACCAATTAGTTTCCTCTTTAATATATTTCCCATTATTATTCATCTCGAAATTCCTACGTAAATAGCTTTCAGGGCGTTCGCGTGCAATTGCCGTGACATTAAGGAGTAGAAGGGCACACACGTACACGTACGTATTGTAGGGTCCCAACATTTTCCGAAATAACGTGAATCCGTTGCGATTCTCCATCTTAATGTGGCGCACGTCTCTTAGGTTGGCGCATTTTGTCGCCAGGAAAAAAAAAAGGTATTTCTGGTTGATAATTCTGTCACTCTCCGAGGGGTTGACAGACGCCGTAAATACATCTTTTCAATGGTAATCTTGCGAGAAATCAGCGATGTAAGGGCGAATGCGAACACAATCCCATTCATTGTGGAGGTGAAAGGGGGTGTTGCTGCGCTTGGCGCAATATGTGCACGTTTTTGTGGATGAGGACTGGAGTTGATGGGGGGTGAAGAGGCAGGGGGGGGGGGAGGAGGATGAATTTGGGATTGAGCCCGCTTACCCCATCAAACGCCTTCCATCTCGACCTCCACCCTCCCATCAAATATTGTACATCAATATATTGCGTGATGAAATGGCATATACAGAAGCGATGCAACATACTCCGTGCACCAATCCTCGATACATCTGGTTATTGTTGTATGCGGGGCTATTTCCAAAATAAGTATAAGCAACACGCGAAATACGCATCAGCTACTTCTATTGTAGATATTGTATTAAAAAAGCGTTCATTTTTTTCATCTTCTGAATTACCGTTCGACCGGTATATGATTACTATCTTAGTAATCTTGCGCAAGTCGAACGTTAATTCAGATAAAACTAACACAAAAAAACTGGTAACTTGAAAGTGCGATTACTCAACAACAACTGGTTGGAGATAAAAAATGTAGCCCCCATTTACTGCAATACTATGCTGTAATATGCTTATGCGATGATAGGTTGATACCGGTATACATCATATTATGGTGATAAAAGGGTGATATTTTTGATTTGTAATCGTTATTTGCTTAGTAATCGCAGTTTTTCATCCCCTGAATCGCCATACATGTGCGAATGCGCCTGCGTACGTGCAAAATATATACCGCATTTACCAGGCCATTAGACGATTTCGTCCATGGTATACTTGACCCCACTGTGCCTGGGTGAAATGCACGTGTATGTCACCCTAATGGCCAGGGTTTAAACGCGCTTAACTAGTGCATCGCGCGGTAAAACTGAATATTGTACAATTGTACAGTGGGAAGTGGGAAGTGGTGTTAATGTCACAGAAACCCCAGGGTTGAACTACGAATGTTTAAAACTCTTTAACTAAATGTGTCTGGGTCAACGAATTCGATGCGTTAATTCAAATGGCCCATATTATGGACCACTCATGAATTCCACGCACGTTGCATTTCATACCCACGCACAGTACAAAATGCAAATATGGCACAACCTGGACAGTTTACTCTGAATCACGCACGCAGTGTCCTACAGTATGCTGTATACAATATATAGTTTTGTAAATTTACTAAATTTTAGCTATACATGTACTTATTTCTGTAACACATCGAATGCAAACGCAACGTGTAACTTATGAGGTGAAAATAACCGTTTTATTGAAATTATAAAACTGATTTTCGGTTCAGCTGTATTGAAATAGTTTACTCGAAAAAGAAAATTCTAATAGAATTAATGCGTATGAATTTGTTAAAATCGAGCCAAATTTTAAATTGTTCCTACCATAATTTCCGTCAAAATTAATGCCCCGTTTGTAAAAGCAATGAAGACAGGATTTTGTAGATAGATGAACTTTATAGATTTAATTCCTTTTTATAGAAAATCCGCCATATTTTGCAATCATTGCTGGCTGCTGTTTTTTTTATTATAAATAATTAGAATAATGGATAGAGGCGCCAAAACTGTCGGATTTGTTTAAGTATGACGCGTTTGAAACGCACGCAGAAAGCTGCATGCGTCATGTGGCATTACGTGAAATTCACGTACTTCATCTAATGCTCTCTCTCTTTATCATTCTATCTCTCTATATCTCGTCTCGTCTCTCTTGTCATTACCAGTTTACGTTTAATAAATTGATGACGGTTAGCTAAATTTTCGAGATCGTCTCAATTTGGTCGCTCCCCCCTTTTTTTTTATTATGACGGATACAGTAGATGTACAGTAGATGTAACCCTGGAATTGCGCGTACGAATCTTGTTATTTTTTCGAGCGAGTCAATTTGTGCAAAATATTCTTTCCTTTTTATGCGTCATTTGTGTATTTTTTAAAAAAAAGATGATTTAACGTCGCTCCATTTCGTGCTTTTTTTTTCTCCGCTCGTAAATTACGTTTGTTTTCAGTTTTATACGTTTTCCCATTTTCCAAACAAAATATAAAAAATAAAACAAAAGGTTCGTGTTTTCGCCGTCGTTTGTCGTATATAAAATGCGAAACAACGTTTCGAGAGTGCGATTCTTTCGTCGAGTGCGAAAACAATATCGTTTTATTTCCGTTATGAGAGTTCAGCGTTAAAATGAGGGGAAAAAATAGTGCTTTTTTTCGGGTTTAAGTTTTATGCGTTGCCCATATGTCTGATATTTCACGTCGACGACACGAGAGAGTATAGACGACGTTTGACGCTCCGAGTGCGCGAATCGAGCGATACATTTCGCACAGAGAGTGTCACTTAATGCGACGCAGATGCCGTACGACGTAGCGACACTCCACGCAATCATTTTTAATGCAAAAAGTATAGTAGTACACCACTGTATGTGTCTAAGCTTTGTTGATGCTGGAAACATCGAAAGGGAAAGAAAAAAATTGAAAAAAAAATCTGCTTTAAAAAAAAAATGTGCGCTCATCTTCTAATATTAAACTAGCTAATCTTGTTTATAACTATTTTTCTCAAAATAAATAAACAAATAAGAACAATGAACCCATTCATACCTGGGAAACCGCTGATTCTTCGCTGCAAGCTTTGCGTGTTTTTACCTTAAGAATTCACTTTTGGAAAAATTCATTTAATGCCAGTTGCACCAAAAAACGTTAAGCAAAACCCAAGATAAACCTCTGGTTAACTAAAAGTCACTGCACCACACCATAGGCAGGATTAACCTAAGGTTTGTAAGATAATACAATTTACCCAGAGTTCCTAGCAGCAACATGTTATCTCCACGTTCACTGTACCTTGGGTTAAACATCCTTATAGTAAAGTGGTGCTACAAATGCGTATTAACTCTTAGGTTCACTCGTGGTTATAGTTAACCTCAGGTTAGCTAACCTTTTATTCAACCTACAATGGTGCAACCGGTCCTTAGTGGGTTGAAACATTTACGTCCTCTACCACAGTTCTTACCATAGCGTTCGATTCCACAATTTCTTATAAAAACAATACAATGTAGATGTACACAAATACTTTTAGACCTTCGTGAATCTGTAAAGGACTACGCGATGGTCCACTGAAAAAGTTGAGAGCGAATTCACGAGATTCAAGACATCAGATAAGAGATGAGATGAGAAAAAAAAATACCCAATTTCTGTCGCAATTTCTTTGGCAAAATAAATTCCAACGTCGAGTGGTATGCACAAAAATAAGACAAATAATATGGATTCGAATGAGGTCAGAGCTCCTCAAGTGGATTGGAATGACAAGTGCTACCTACACTCACATGTAGGTGGTTACGCTTAAAGATTCCTTCATCTGAGCCAAAATAACGCTATTGTGTGTATGATATGAAGCATGCGCACTCCATCGCTAGTCATCCGTACATACTGTACACTGTAATAGTGATTTCTAAACATTTTACAGAAGAAGGAATTATTTAACGACCACATTTTAGAATTTATTCTGAAGTTAGATCTATTCAAGTTGATTTTAAAACTATACCACACATTATTTGTTGACTATGTTTTACATTCATGATTCGTCGATAGTTATAGTCTTTTTTTTTAAATTGTTGTAATTTGTTGTTTCATCGCACGTTTCTGTATTGGTGCCGATGACCCGCGCATGCGCATTTTGAGCTCTATTTCTCTTTTCATCCCCCCCCCCTCCTTCCCTCCCAGATTCGCGTATAAATTAAACTGGAAATAACTTGACTTTCATCTCACGTGTTATATTTAATTGGTATTGTGGTAGGTACTCTGCCTCATCCTCTTTTCTTTTTCTCTCAGTCTAATACTTTATCATCATTTATACGCTTCTATAGTCTAACCCTGTTTCAGTATACTATACTATTCACCTCTTTTATCCATTTTTTTAAATTTTTTTTTGTGGATGATGGGGGGGTAGGAGGGAAAAGGAAGAAGAAGTGGGTATTTCTGCTCTTGTTGCTTTTGGTGCCGACTTCAAGAAAATTCGATTTCTTGCACCAAAGCACCCGTTTCTCATTTTCTCCAACGAGTAATTCGTCAACTGAGAGGAGAGCACAAAACATTTGCATTCTCAGCCTTTGTTGAGATTTCGATTGCAACGAATTGCAAACGGGGTGAAGAAATGGGTGGATTTTAAATCCGAGCATTTTTTAAAAGGAAGAGAAAATGTTAAAAAAAAAATGCGACGAACCGAACGAGGAAAGTATATAATAGAAAAAGGATTAAAGCTTCGTGTCGACAGTATAAGATATACGAGTATGTTTTTTATGACGTGCAATTGCCTTTGATAATGTGACATTTGGTTCGGAATGTTACTTGAGTGAGAGCTTCGAGCGCCCCCTTCTTTTCTCGAATACTCTCCATTTGTTTTACTGTAATTATACAAGAAACATTTCCGGTGCATTAAGGTCATTCTGCAGCTGCAGGTATTAATTATTGGTCTTTGTTTTTCCGCGAATTCTCCTTCCTCGAAGACGCTTTATTTCCACGGTAATTTCCGGCGTAATTAAAATTGACGTTTTCTAAACTGAAACGCAATTTTTGTATATGTTTCTTAGCAAATTATATCGACGAGTAACCACATCCAGCGCGCCCGCGATACTCATATTGTAAAATAGACCTACGTGACATTTTAAACAAGTTGTTCGTATTAGAGCATGCTTTAACTCTAAAAGTAATTAAATTATAATTTTTTTTTATTACTCACCTTCACTTTGTCCGTAAAGTTGCGTCGCCGAAGCTGATGCGATTGTTGGTGGAGCTTCGGATTCTGTAAAAAAAATTCGTTAATTAATTACGAATGCCGTACGACGATGTGTTTTTTAACTACTTTTTGAGTTTTCTCGGTTACTTAAAATATATACAATGAATTTCAAATTCAAAATCTTGAGTTAGGGAAAGTTATATATTTGACTTCAAAATTGGCTCGCGCGATTCATAATATTTTAATTGATATGTTTGTGAATTTTATCTTATTTACCAAATTTACGTGGTGTTTTGTTAAATTTCGTTATTTTTAAATGAAAATATGCAATAAAATTAGCGTTTTTCTATGCATTAACAACTTAATTCGAATTTATTTGTAGGGAACTATCAACAGGAACAGTCCACAAAGAGGGTCCATATTGCAAAATATACATTTTTTCCTTTCGTTTAATATCTACCTGAATTATCCAGATTATCCAGATGTCGTAATGACTCTTACACGTGTAATGCAATTTGCTCATTTTGTTACATCGTGTGGCTCGTTACATTGCAATTGAAAAGCAATTATTCAAAAATAGTCATTTGAGAAGTAATTTATAAGATTTAGCAGACCAGTTAAATTTGTATTTCCGAGGATTTTACGCGATGTCGCATTGTTTAGTAAGCGTTATGCTTTTTACTGGCCATTTTGTGACACTTTAAAAGTATTCTGCACCAGGCAATTATAGTACATAATGCAATAATACACATAGTGAATATTGCACATCACTTCAACTAGAAAGTACTGCGTTGACGCGTGTTATCAATCGAATTAAGATGAAACTATGACCATTGTTTCTTTGGGAATTTCTCCATGATTGGACGATCCCAGTCGACTCGTTATCTATATTCAAAAGTGTGTCACCCGGCACCTTTTGCTAACCATTCATTTTATAATAAGCACTTTACAGAGTATAGTGCGCACATGTACATCTTCTAGTCCAGACAAGAACATGCCATGCATGCTCGTGGATCCCAAATAGGATCAGCAGTTTATGTTTTAAAAAAAATACAATATCTGTAAGTCAAATCAACTGCATGGATCCATGCTTCAGAATTAGGTCACGAAACACGTTAAGAGCCCCCCCATTTAGTCAGCGTTCACTCCGAAATTAAACTGGAACATTAATTCTTCCCAGTTGTAATTTTATTTTGCGGACTTCGGCTAACCCATAAAATACGTATATCGAATTTAATATTCTGATCAAAACCCGAAAACATAACGTAATATAGCGCATTCGTATGAAGACGCAGAATAGTAAAGGGTTCATGCCATCCAATTCCTATAAAAAGAATCGCTTTGAATAATGGGGAAATTGGCCTACGATATAGAAAGTCATTTAACATGGTTCTTAAACCTTTTTTGCTTTTTCGGATTAATTAGTAATATTTGGAAAATATTTTTGCGTAATAATATTTTGTTTTTAACATTTTAATTCGGTTACCTTTGTTTTAATGCAATACATTTTGTTATACGTTCAGTATTGTAAGTTAGTCAAGTGTTGTTGTTTTTCTCTCTTTTTCTAATGTTAAGAAGTTATTTCCGAGATAATGGTGCGTGGATGTAGCTGGAGCAACTGATTGCCTACTTTCACTAATTGGCCACATTTCACGTATTATTTAACAATACAGGTAATATTAAAATATCACGAACTGTACAGAGTTCGGAATTGATCATGAATAAAACTGGATGAAATTCGATTGATTTTCTAGACTTATTGACCAGTATTTTATACACTCGTTAAAACAAATCTGGTTGTAGGTTTGCGGTATGCAGAGTACACGCGCATTAAATGTCGTAGCCAGATAGCACAATTTAGCACTTGCATGAAGTGTCGACCTGCATTAGATGCATTTAGATTACGCGTATGGAACGCTCGCTGTAACGCCATCTTCTGATGTTATACATAGTAGCCTATGAGTAAGTAATGATGAAAAGATTCAATATCAGAATGTATCCATGCGTACTCCATGAAATGCAAAATTATCCCACGTGACTACGACACATACATTTACCATCATTGCAGATGGAGTTGGAATTTGGAAACAATACCGTTCTGCATTTTTGTTTAAAATCCATTGCAGGATTGGATTTTTTTTAAAAGAACGAATTAATTACGGAATTTTTACAACTTCTTTATTATTTTTCCTCTCTTAATGCTTCATCACCACATCTTGCGCTCACCTTTGTTACTGCATGTGATACTTTTCAATGGTGGCTTAATCCAGTATAATTAATTCTCAATTATAAATGTATAATTGTTTTTGTATTTATCAGAATGCTTTTCTGGTTTATCCATTAAGTCGCGTTGGACCGACAGTTGTTGATGCAGTTGTGGTCAGCCACACGATATGCCACGGCTACAGAGTGACCAGCTGAAACAACGCTGTATTTCGATAGCAAGGCCGTGAAATGCGACGATGCATTAGATTGAAGTCACGTCTTTTTTTTTTTTTTTTTTTTTTTTTTTTTTTTTCTTTTTTTTTTTTTTTTGTAAACGCCTTCCCTCGATGTGTTCATCGCTAGTTACACTCGTAATCGGTTGTCCAATTATTGGGAAATAAGGTCAGGAACCAATCGATAACCATGAAAGCCGCGCTGATGACGGCTTCATTTAAGTCCCTTCTACAAATCTATTGGCGTAGATTAGAAATTGCACGCTGTACTTGTAGCTATATAGGGCTGAAGTAACAGACGTGACCTAACGAAGACTGCCCTTAGATGGACTCGCGAGGACTGTCTGATGAGTCTGACCAAGCACCGGTTCATGACATCGTACAAAATCCCAACAACGAAGGAGATTTCATTTTTGAGCAAAGCTTATACAGGGTGCACATTTATTTGAATGCACACTTATTACATCGGGGAAATGCAAAACGATTTTAGGGAGTATACGTGTAATTATCACGTTTCCAGGATGGTGGCATAATGAGAAGGTGATGCACACTATAGGGCGCTGTACATCAACTCCATGATATTGCGACACTTGACCTCTTGACCGTTGAGCGGTTGAGTTCGTATTGCGTCGCAAATCAAACTGATCTTAAAATCAGGCCGATTCTTCATCTTTTATATTACTCATTTACTAAATGTTTCTTAATGTTACTAAAATGTTACGTTTGAGATCACAAATATACGTCATTGTGAGATTTGCAACGAAAAATTAAAATGATTCCGGTAATAAGGACAGTTTTCCTCCATATAACATGAACACTGTCACCCACCATTGATCTGTAATTAAGTTGATCTCTTTTTTTTTTTTTTTTGTAAATCAGTAAGACAGGTCGTTTAATTGCCCCTCCCCTCCTGCCTCCAAAATGCACGCTAGAGATTTTCCGTCGTGAATGCGAACGAACGAAACGAGGTTATTCAAACATTTCACACATCCTTTCATAGTGAATTTAAAAGGACGAAAAATAAAAAATAAAAAAATGCAGTACGAAGGAAAAACGCTGAATACCACGTATTGATAATCTAATATGCAAATCAGTTGAATAAGAAGGAACAAGTGTTTGATTGCGAAGATAAAAAAAAAACGTTGTCATCACCGAAAAAAAAGCCAATAACTCTTATTATGGTATGTCAAAAATATACGTGCGCGTAACTATAGTAGGATATGTGGTGTGTGATATATGCAGTCCGATGTTTATATTTTTGCTACTATAATACAGAGTGTATTTATAGGAGTTGAATGCAGGCAAATCTGGATAAGTGGGATCCCATGGGACCCTCTCAGAATTCCCAATTTACAGAGGTATACCACTAACCCGAGTTAGTTTACTTCATATAAAAAGCTCACGCAATTCTGTTTTTGCTTTTAATCACTTTTTTCACTTCTGTCGCAAATCTCTTGTATTTCCTATAAATTCGGGTACAAAACCTTCTGGGACGCCTGAGTGGAGTTAAGGCATGTTTATTCGTAATATTTCGATGTATCGTCATACTGAATGTAGCGTTTTGTTGTTGTGGTCGCTGTATTTTTCATTTTTTATAATTCACTGACGTTTAACGATACGTTAAACAATAGTTAAATATTTAAGACATATCCGTTGTTTCCCTTACCGTATAACGTTATTTGTCCAATGGTTTCTCCGAGCGGATTTTTGACTTTGCATTTATACGTTTGGTAATCCGTCTTATTTAGATTTTTGATTTTTAGATGCATGTCCAAACTGTAACCTTTTTCCGTGTTGATTGTTTCGTATTTGGCACCGGATAAGACATTGTCATCTTCTCCGGTCCAATAATAGATCGATTTCGGATGAGCTTCGATGTGACACGCGAGGACGGCGTCGTATCCCAACGGCGCTGCCACCAGTTGATGAGATATCATTAGATGAGGGTGAACTGAAAAAGAAAAAAAAAAAAAAAAATGCGATAAGAAACGTGGCTTTAGCGAAATTGCACTTTCTGGATGCCTTCAAAACTACACTGTATGTGAACGTCCGCGTCACACGTGAATCGATAAAAAAAAATCAAATAAGACCCTTGTCACCCTCCCCTCTTTCCTCGCTTTCGTCACCCCAGCCAACCTCGAACATCGCTTAATATATGGGGGGAGCCAATGTGAATTTGTCAGGAATTTGACTTTATCGAACTTATACGGAGCAAAAATTAATTTTGCTTACGCTTTCCGATACAGTGGAACTCGGTTATAACTACTTCTGTTTAAGACTTCTGTGGCCGGTAGGCCTACGGTATGCAAGTTGCCAAAATTTCGATTTGCTTTGTTTTTAGTTCCCTCACTCAGTGAGAAATACGAGTTCCGATTTTGCCCTTAGGTGCCCCCATCGTTAAATTTTGTCTTTCAAATCATAACAACCTATAGTCAGTATCCCAACTTCGTAACCAATCGGTTGAAATTTTCATGATATTAAGATTCGTCAATAACACTTATTGATAGTCCATTGTTTATTAGTTCTTGGGATTAGTGTTGTTATGTTGCTGAGAAAAACCTACGGCATATTATTAATTGTATGCCAAATTTAGGTCTTCACGGAATTACAATTGTAACAACTAAAGGTTATAACGAGGAAATTTTGTAGGTCCGTTGGCGCTCATTAACTCGAGTTCGGGTGTATTTTTCAATTTCCAATATGTATATATATATTAAATATATTAATTAATTAATGTACATTCTAAGTTTAAGTTTTCTTATTTCAGGGGGAAAGAAGGGGGGGGGGGAAGGGAAATTTACCTGCAAATAAAATGTACGCGTAACGTGCGTTTGAAATTCGTGTTATTAACACGCTATTGCTCAAGTAGTTATAGCAATTAAGTTAGAAATTGATACGTTTACTGGAAATCGTACATTGTATATTTAAAATTTATTTTTTACTTAATTTTCCTATATATAAATACTGCAACCGAGTTTGGGGCAAGTGCAATACATGTATTAACGTGATCATTATGGTGCTCCATGTAGTATTTCTCCAACGTGTATTTGAAATTTTAATTTAAAATCCCTTCGAATGAAATGCCAGTGACCTGAGTTCGCAAATATACCGTAAGGATCGTCTGGTACTTATTGTTGTCATTTGATCAGTCGACGATACATGGGAATTAATTAAGCTTTACTCGTCAAACATATAGCGACTGCGATTAAATTGACTTTAGCCAAGAGCAAACACTGACCGTGATTCGTAGTCGTTGTTTTTCTTTCTTTCTTCGACTTAAAAAGAAAGCCAAATTTAAACCAAATAAAAACCTGAAACGAACTAGGGAGCGGAGGAAGCGTCTAAAGGCCGCGTTTGGAGAGAGAAAAGTAATTTTGATAGATTGAAATAAATTGCGGCCACATAAAAACGAGAGCACGGAATAAGCGAATGGGATGCAAGAACATTCCTGGAGAAAATAGGGTGGGGAGTGGGTGGGTGGAGGAGGACCCTGTGCTACGAGGCCAATGAAAGCCTAGAAATCCCCATTATTCGCCCGTTTAAAGCCCCTCCGACATTGGGCTGTCAAAGCTCCCATAAAATATAACCGCTCCATAACCTGTGACACGTGACACGTAGTAGTTGTAGACTCTGTCGCTAGGCGTCCTTCCGCGCCTGCATTTCTTATTATCGGTCTTAGTACAGTATACATGTACATGTATACATTATTATTATTATTGTTGTTATTATTATTATTATTATTAGAGGTATGGCCTATCGGTTCACGGGACGGAGAACAAATCGAGTGCCTAGCAACGATGGCATCGGATTAATGCAGTTGCCATGACGACGATCCCTGACTGATGCTGCGTGAGCGACGGAAATGGGCTTGGCCCTCGACGCAATATTACATGGAGGGGAGGGGGGAACTCTTTAGTCATAGGAACAGGAGGAGGATGAAGAAGAAGAAGAGAGGTGAACAACAATGGCGGCCAAAGGTGCGTCAGTTGGCCATATTATAGGATCTTAACGCATTTAGTCAACCAAAAAAATGACCTCGTCATCATCCGCGCACTTCCATAGGATGATAAATCTTGTTGGCCTACGTGTGCGTCTGTTTGCGATGACAGACACTAACGTCTGTTGTACATGTGGAGCATACGTAGAGACAGCGAATTTAGAAATTTTCTAGATTTCTAGAAAGTTGTCATGGCCTCCACATTATCTGAGTTTATCTCGAATCGAAAATAATAATAATAAAATCTTTCCTTCGGTAGGAAAAGAAATACGAATGGACCAAAGACCACTTACAACGCACCGAGTCAATATTCAAATACGGTAGTGTGAATAGGTTTCAAATGAAATTCATTAAAAAACCAACAGAACATATTAAAACTGGTCGTCCCAACAACATAATCTCGTAGAGAGCTCCAGACTCTTCCAGATCTGCAAATAAAATAGTAAAACCTATAATCCATTCTGGCCTTATATGGCCTCTAGGGCTGACCCCTAGAGGACCTCTAGAAATCCCTATACACTATCAGCATACTCGATTTGGTTAGATGGAAGTGATATCCGAACGTATCCCTTCTACATTTGTAGTATTATTTCCATTTCTGGAATACAATTTTAATATTAGAATGTAAAAGTTACGCGTAAAAAATAGCAGTGAGACCTCGTAACACGCTGAATAGTGCATATTTGGAAAATATTAGCTCAGCGTGGTAAAAAAACAACAACAATGACAGATTTACTCGTGTTTTACTGGTTTAATTGGTAATTCGTGATCGAAAGTACGTTTATATAAAGCGACAGAAGGGGAACAAACTTGAAATAAACAATGCACGATTGGTGTTACGATGTTATTGTAATCTGCGAATCACCCGCATATTTTGTGACATGGTGTACCTCGTTGACTATTTGCCAAGGTCCTCTAATGAGACGCGAAATGAAGGGGACCCCCTAATCAGTTGCTTATTATAAGACCCAATTCACGTACAATGGGCTTTATAAGCGATTGTTGAAGGGCAGCGAGCACGAATTATAAGCTATTAATCGCTAGGTCTATATTGAGTATATATATATACATGTACAATGTATAGGATCACGAGAATACCTCATAAAGTCTAGTATACACAAACAACGAGTATCTATTATACATGCATACAGGCTTAATCCGCCGAGAGCATTCGAAGACATTTCATCGTACAAAATAATGCACTTCCTTTTAGTATAAATATCCGCAAATGCAAACTAAAGCGAATGATAAAAATAAAATAAAAAAAAGGATGTTTCATCAAAGTGCGCTCTCCATGGATCATGGATGGTATTATTATACGTATTATACAAGAAAAGAGAATGAGTCTCTCTCTCTCTCTCTCTCTCTCTGTGGAAGAAGAAGAAGAAGAAGACTGAATTTCCACCGCTTTCTTTGCCTCTTAGAGATATGGATACGCACGATTATCTAGCTAATATTTTCGTTACTGATTCAATGCATCCCGCTTTATAAAAATAACCCCAGGCGCACGCTTCAATATCTACGAAGCCTTCAATTATGACTAAGCTATACAAATCCGTAATCATAAAAGATGTTTTGGTTCTGTTTCTATGTACACGCGTAGGGCCATATATACACTGTGTACATGTGTACGTGTGTCTATAAGAGAAAACTTCAAAGTGAACTAAACTCATGCATGACGTTGGATCGAAATCCTATTGAACGATCACAATACCCTATTCGTAATAGCTGAACTCTTGATGCTTTTAATTATCTATTCATTTATGTCCACGCTATCTTTTTTAATAAAGAGGATATTGAATGAAGATGAACGATCTTATATAGAGCTCGCATTGTTCGCTCCATTTGCGACGAGCATTGTTGTCTGCAACCTTTTCCACCTTTCACGCAAACGCAATATTCAAACGAGGATTTGAAAATGCTAAAAAAAAAACCACGTCATTCCAATGTAAAACGTGTACCTGTTTATTTGTACGTGCCTATAAGGGTGTATGATAGAGACTGCATGAAAGAGATAGTCGGAAAACTATGGGCCATTATTGTTGTAACTTAATAAAACTAACATCAACCCCACCGATGCACGATGGACAGGATAATAACATTTTTATTAAAACGAAGAAATTTCGACAAATTCGTACATTAGGCGTTCTGGGCGTTTCCTAAGAGAACCTCGTTGTTTCGTTATAAGTTTTCAACGATAATATCAGATAATCAGAATTTACTTACAATCCACTTTGAGGACGACCCTTTTGCTGATCGACGGTGGAACGCCATTGGACGCTATGCACAGGTACGCACCCATGTGAAGACGACTGACTTTAGCGAATTCCAGTACTTCGCCACTCGCACTAGAACCTGAAATTTAAAAATTAAAGAAAAAAAAGTCAAATCGATTCATTCTCATAGCTTTTAACGTGATTTTGTGAAGGCCTACTTATTATCGTTTTTTTTATCTTTTTAGATGATTATGAAACACGTTCTTTAATTTAAAATGGACATATGTTTGGTAAAGTACGTTTTCTTTGTTATGTATATATGGTTGCTGATCACTTGCATAGTCCGCACAGAATAAAGCTATGCGTCAGCTCGAACAATTTTAAATTTGAAACTAAATCCTCATTTATACGTGAAGATACGTGAATTTTTTTTTCCTAATTAGATGCCTCGTCAATTAAATATATGTTTAGTTTTACAGGTTATCTAACCTGTAAATACACCTTTCGATATTGGCCTTTGAAGGTACGGGCTAGCGTCTTCGTAAAAAGCATTAAGACTCATAGGATAAAGGTTATACGTAAATTAATTGCTCTGATAATGAAGCCCGATTGACACTTGCATAAGATACACGAGATACGAAAAATACACTTTGGATAACAGCGTCCAAAGTAACGTGACATCACCACTCGATGATGCCATAAGCATGTACAATTAATTGCACTGAGGAATTTTTTATTTTAATTTTACACACATGTCCCGACAAATGCCGGATACCATCGAGCTTTGTCGTTGGTATCAGGTGTTGTTAATATCATAGTTATATACTTGGGTATATTTGAAGTATGCTGCATCTTCCACACCCATACTCACCTTTTTTGGTTGATTTTGTAAGGCGAATGTTTTCTCCGTCTTCTCTTGTCCACGTGATCGTCGGAGGTGGGTTTCCATTGGCCCTACACTTCAGAGATACTGAACTGTCCTCCATGACGTTCACCTCTGAACTTGTCTCAGAATCGATAATGTTTGGAGGTACTGAAACAAAAAAAAAAGAACCACTTCTACATGAACGTTCATCGATTTGCTTTAGGTTACATAAATTAATTGTTGCATTTTGTTTGGTCAATTTATGTAATTCTCGCGAATAAAATTGTCATTTGGCATTGGTTATACACGCTGAAATCACCACAAAAGTAGATTATGTATATTTATTTGCACGATAAGTCATCAAAGATTTTTGGCATCTTTTCGACATGCATGTAGTTTTACGTTTTTATGAGATCATCTCGCCAAGAGCAAATGATAACAGAAAGCAGTTATTAATGATACTTCATTTGATTTCTCAAAGGTGTCTACATGTACATGCATTTGGCCAATAAGCCTATTGCCATATGAACACCGTTGAATGTAATGTAGTATTTAAATTGCGTCGTATTAGTTGACGTTAAACGTGGAATCTTACAGTGCCTATATCTCCTAAAAGTTCTAGGATAGGCCTAAAATCTAAAATGTGTTAAAAAAAAGGCTGCATGGTTTTCGTTAAACACAAACCCCACGATGACTGATTCTTAAATACTGAGCGCGGAATTCGCTCGATATTTTTGGTTTTACATAATGCTGATGCAAATTTATCGGAATGATTTTAACTGGGAACTTTCGAGCTTTTCGCTGATGATGAGAGAAATTTAATTAACTGATTCCAGTTGAAGTATAGTACACGTACATGCGCATGTGTATATATATATAGCTGATCTCACAGAAAAAAATATAAGTGTCTGGAGGCTGTAAGACTGTGAAACCGAATATCGTCTTTAAGACACGAGACCCTTGAGTGAAATAATAGTGCAATAAGACGGTTGAAGATGGCACTGGATTCCTTTACGTATTGATGGTTATGACCAAAATTGGCTTTTGTTTTCCATTTGCTGAACGACACGACGCGTCTTGCTCTTATTGACTTTAGCCTGTCGTTTTCTGAGACGATAATTAATCATTTCCTATCGTCACAATAACGGTAAATATTTTAAAAAATACTAAAATTCAACTTCAAACATTGAACGTAACTCGTGACGTAACACTTTATGGTTCGATTATGGGAAGTTTAAACCTTTTGGATTAAACCCATTCTGACCTATGCGTGTTTTAATTACTTACTTTTGCAGCTATTTTTGCTAACATTTAATGAAAATTGTAGGATTCATAGGTGATTTGGCGATTTATCGGCATTTAATCTCTGATTATACTTTATCAAGTCAGGAATTTGATACGTGGAAAATATAATTAAAATTTGAAATATGAATTCAAATGTATGCATATCGTTAAGTGTTGAGTGCATTTATTAAAAAATTATAAATTGGAGAATCGATTTACAGATTCAGTGAAATATTTGCCCTTTAAATACACATTAAAACGAATTGTTATCGTGTTGAAGACTTGCTTCATAGGACACAAAGTGATCTTTGATGTTTAGACGAGGTCCTATGAATGGCGTAACAATCTTTTGTACTTTTAGTTTGTAAGGGAAAAAACGTTATTGTTTTTAGGGGAAAAGAAACTTCTGGAATGTTAGCCGGAAATGAAAAAAAAAAAGCATAAAGATGGTTTATAT
>JAQIXS010002878.1:0-20420 GCA_034700785.1 Rossiulus vilnensis
GAGGGAGGTTAACATCGTTATTATCAGCCATTTGTAAACCCAGCGACCATTGTACTCTGCTTCGGTTACATTCCTCAGCCAAGTACACACTAACTCGTTGGCTCTGGTTTTGTCGCCAAAATTGTTGTCTTAAGTCGTCGTGGCACATTTTTAACCCCCAACATGATTTTCAGAGAGTGGGCCCTAGATTTGTTTAATGTAATGTTTCATAACATACCCCCTGTCAGAATATTCTTTTAAATCCTTAAAAAAAAAACAGGATTACGAGGAAAACCATATACTGTTATGAAATATTAACAAAATAAACTTATGAAATAATGACGCATGGTGATTAGCAAATTTTAAAACTATTCTAACTCGTTTAAAGCTTGTCCGAACTTATCATTTTAGATAACTAAAACTATACCTATACTCTTTACTGAAATATTAAAATTACTGTATATAATGCAAGTCTTAATACTACGCTTATGTTGTCATTCATTTTACACCGCAATATCCTTTAGACTACATGTAGCTTATGTACAATTTATTGAACATGTTAGAGATTGTAATGCAAACCTGTACGTGTACATTAAACGTTCATTTTCTTAATTTCAGAAACCTTAACATTGCCTTTGCCATCATTTTATTCTTAACATTTATTCATATTAAAAACCCAAACAATGGGTGATGAGACGCAATACTTTATTCACTTACATTTTGGCCGGAATGTTGTTTAAACTACTCATATAATTGTAAGAATGAGGTAAAATTGCGTAGAAATGACCACTGGTCAAGCGGTCTTGGAAAATGGCAAACGGTGGCTGATTGCTAAGCTGCTTTAGTCAGCACTAGTTTGTTATGGCAAATGGCAGTTTATGAAACAGCAGTATTTTATCTAAATTGTAATCTGAAGTAAGTAGGTCGTGTTGGTCGATATTAAATCCAAAGTGTTGGCGAGGCGAAACACTGGCCAGTTTTTGATTGATTGGCGTTTATGCTGACCCAGCCCAGTTTTGCTATCAAAAATGGCGACGGAGGGACGACGGATATGCACTTGACATTATTAGAAAACGTTAATCGTTAAATACGAGTTCTTACATGTAATTCAAATAAAAAAGGGAATCTCCTCGATTGCAATTCCAAATTGAAACACACATTTCTCAAAATTAGACAATTCAAATTTTATTTTCCTTTTTGATGGTTTTTGTATGCATGCAGAGAAAAATTTTTCCCGAAAGTCGAATGCATCTCTGAAAGTATTCAGTGGAATTTCTTGGAATTCATCTGTGACTTCATCTGTTGAAGCAAGTCGGCTTTTCCCAAACATTTTATCTTTATGGTAATCTTAGAATCCTGTTAATGCATGCATTCATGCAAGAAGATGGTCAAACAATGTTTAATTCCGACCAACTTTTTTCTTGCTAATAACCAGAACCTCACTTTTTATTTCTTTCTTTTTATCAGAATTGGTTTCTGAAAGTCAACGACTTTCTCTGTTCGTGTCGGCCTTTGTCACAGTAAAAATGAAAACAAAATTTAGTAAATTCGTAATTAATCCGGTGACATATGCTACCGTGAAGACAAACCTTTGACTAGAAAATTGCTATAACTTAGGTTTTATTCTTCAGTTCTAAGAAAACCTTTAAAAGGCCTACTACTAGAAGATCTAACGTCCAAAATGTTTCAGAATGCATAATTCTGCAATATTTGTTTGCGTTAATTTTAGCTGTAATTTTCGCAATAAACTACTTCAGATGCAGTCAACTTAGTGGGCCCGTAATTATTTTTTACGAGTTCTCATAAAATGGCGTCCACTGGACAGAACTGACTAAAGGAAGGTCAATGAGAGGCCCCCTGCCATCCCATGAACTTGAAAATGTTTGCATTAGATAATAATATTGGCGAGAATTTATGAGGCCTAATTTGTTGCTATTCTCGTTTCGCTGCGAAATTATTTTAAATAAAGCTCCGAGCACCCTGGTTCAGAGCTAAAGTCGACCCCCTCAGAATCTAGTCTACAATTTACGTCCAAAATCCCAAGCAGTACAGATGTTTCCGATGTCCATTCAAAAAAAAAAGAAGTAATTATGACTTAAAGGAAAGCCTACCAATTTCATACCAGAATCATTAATTGCGGTAATGTGAATAATCAGTTCTCCAATTGTCATAATAAATGATCCCAAATAACGTCACATTTACCCAACAAGATGTCAATTCAACTCCACTCAGTTCAGTGCCCAGATTTAATTGCGTACTGATGACATCAATTGGGGAAAAACGATAAGAATAGTGAATAAAACAGACTTAATATCCACGTACTGTATTGTTGGTTGGCTAGTTGTTCAACTGATTATTGAGTTAGTAGTCCGAATCTGTTGACCACGATCCCCCATTAATCAGATTTTTGTAATTATAATCCCCACTCCAACCTCTGACGGTATTTTATGGACTGCCTACTTTTGATAACAATGCCACTTTTGAGATTTGAGCGTTTTTGGGACGCTTAATTCTTCACTTCGTTTTCGAATTAGGGATTCAGTGGCGGTCAGTGTCCTCGTTTAAAACGCAATAAATTTGAATTAGCGAATCGTTGCTGCACCAAATATCTACATTTCCTTCCGCCATTTCATCTGTGGCTATGCTTTGACCCTCCCGTGTCCACCCCCACGTCTTCGGGTCTCGTGGGTCCAGCGCTGGGTGGTCAGCACCTCACAGCCACGGCGGTGGGCGTTGTAGCACACTTGGAGCCACACAAATTAATAACCTTTTTGCGTTTCTTTGACTCCAATTTGCCTCCGCCTAGTCATACCCACACGCTTTTTTTAGGGTTTATATCCCCCGTCGAGGGTGCCCTCTGTCGCCCCTTCTTTTTGCTATTTCGATTGTTGCACGGATTACTGGTGAGAAATGTTAGTAGTCATCTCAAGAACGTTGAAAAGGTCGATTTTTCGATGGAAAGCCCAGAAGGTGACAGTTCTTATTTTCCTTCTAAACGAAATTAAGACAATTGAGCGCATCCGTTTTAACAAATGCCATCCAGAAACTGTCATTTTGGTTACCATAAATCCGAAAAATTCAAGACATGCATTGTTTATCGAAAATCGAAAAGCATAGTCACCATGCAAAAATTACTCACGCAGTTTTTCTTCACATACTTAGCCATTTATTTATATATAAGTCAATTCTGCAAAAATCCGTTACAAAACTATGTTTATAGGACCTAGGTGTTTCTGGGTTTTTTTCTAATTTATTTTTTGCATGTGCATGTGCATGTACATAAACGAGACATTTCCGAATTACAAAAAAATAAGTCAGCCCCTAGTGGACAACCAATTCTGCATAGGCCTATCAGTATAATGTATATACTGACAGTGTTCAACTAAGTTTCAACTTAGACATTCAAAGTTTTGAAATATTTTCAACCAAAGTAGTGAAAAACACTTTTTTTTTGGGGGGGGGGGGCTTTAAAAAAAGTGGCAGCCATGCATGCTTCTTGACCAGGCCTGCCTTCTTGGAGTGACACCAACAACAGGGTTTCATGACTAATGAAATTAATTGCGTCTAATTAATTCAAGGGCTGGATGTGGGGGAAGTCGAAAAGACTTTGCGAATTTGCATGGCGCCCACTCTTGTCAACTTTCTCTTCCTGGACACAATAGTCACGTGGTCAGCTGGTCGTGATTATTCGACTTAGTTGATGTCCATGATCCGCCGCACGGGGGCGCGTGTAAGGCACTGGGTTATCTCACCGGTAGGCGGTGCTGGCGTGGGTGGACCCCGCATGGGTAACACCACCCACCCTCTTATTTGAATGCGTTGTAATGGTTCGGCATTGAGTTAGCACTTATTTTTGGGCGTCTTTTGTCAGGAATGTTGTTTTGATTTTTGATAAACACTCGGTGGGCACCTCCGTGGCGTCTGCGTGTCCATCACATTGACCCCGGGTACATTCCTTACAAGGCAACTGGGTGTAATTAAGATATTTTGGCCTCAGCATTTCCTCGTACAATGGGGTTTGAAATCCAGTTCAACGTGGGTCTAACACTCGATCCGTTCTCATTGATGAAAAGAAATCCACCATGCCACATTACACATTACATATACATATACAACATACTTTATGGTAGAAAATGACTAAACTAATATGTATTTTACACAACGCTGCAAAGTTTAAAATAAAAAGCTCCTTTGGGAGCTTATTTGCCAATAGAATTTCGTATGTTTTATGCAAACCTTTTTTGTTTAATACATATTATTATAACATAATATTTGACATGCTTTACTTCAATGGACTACTAATTGAAATATACTGATTATATTAAGCTAAATGTAACTGATGATGCATTACAATTGAAAATAGAATATACTATGTATGACGATAAGATCTAAAGTGTAACGTTTTAAAAAATATAGTAATTATGAGATATTTACACATTCTAATCGAATAGCTCTGCAAGGTGTATTCAATTGTATACAAAAAATACATTAAATACAAGGGGTATTCTATTAGCATTAAAAACATTTAATAATCTTAAGTCATGTCTAAAGGCAGATTTACGCTGTTCTCATGGGAATATGTGAGACCAGGGTTACCACTGACCTAGAATAGTCAGAAATGTAGGAACAATATGGAAAACTTATAGCCTAGCAATTTAAAATTTTCCAGCAATGAAATAATATTAAAAACCATTCATAAATGTCAACTAATTTTAGTGGTTCCGAAATGGGAGAGAAATTGGGAAGGTGGTGCCTTTATAATCACTCGATTTGAGTAGAACTATTCATTTTTAGTTATTAAAGTCTTGTGTGCATTAGAGCTTGCCAATCATTTTCATAAACTATTTTTGAGGGGGGGAAAAAAACTCATGTTTTCGTATGCATTAAAGACCTACTTTAATAAATTATCTCCCCTAATATTTTCCTATCCTAGAATAGACATCTCAATCAGTTCGACGCATTGTTGGCAATAAAACGTATTCCAGATGGAGGAATTAATATAACTGGAGCATCTAAATGTCAATAAGACACTTAGAGACATTTGCAACCCAACATTTCGTTTTTAGCTCTTTTCCCCTCTCAAGTGAATACGCCCCATGTAATTAACAGATCTGGGTCTTTTGTTCCCCCAGCTGTGAACTCTCAGTCTGCCATAATTATGGCTTAATTTTTTTACTCATCCTAAGTTTGACTAGCTGTTTTTCATATGCATAAAGTCGTTAAATTCACAATAAAGGTTTCTTCACACTGCCATGTTAATATGGATCATTTTTACGAGATAAAGCTTAAGACTGCAGTTTATGACGTCACATTGACATCATCATCTTGGATCCAAATACCAGATCTCGTAAATGATCCAAAAGGGCTAAAAGAACTTCAAAACTTCCTATGAGCACTAACCTATCGGCTATTTAAGTCTAATTACAAATAATGTATCAAACTTGTTCGAAAATTGGTTGCGTTGTTTGATTTTATTGTGCATTGTCAAATCCTGATTTGTTTGACTCGAATACAGATGGAGATGTAGGAAATGGGGGGGAAAAAACCTCGTTTGTTTACGATTTAAGTTAATCTGACGTCATTGAACATTACACAGAATGTTAGTCAGTTAATTGCGTTTCGCTCGATCGGCTAAGAAGCCGGTTAACTGGCGGTATAAAATTAATATCACCTATAAAATATACTTTTTTTTTCTTTGCTTAGACAAGCATAAAATAAAGATAGCGGGTAGTACGTTGATCAAAGTGTAATAAACATTCGTCTTAAAGCCAACTTTCAATTGAATGACGTCACGATCTTTCTCGGATAGATCTGGTTTTATATTGCGACTATAAAACGACATAAGCCTCGTAAAAATAAGTTTTCTTACTTGTGTGTACAGGGTGATCCTCTGGTTTTGCTATCCGTCTTCCCTGTTCGACCCCGCCATAGTCAATCGTGACGTCATTTTGAGCAAGAAACTTATGTCAAAAGGATGTCCACCATGTAAAATGTTAATTTTTTGCTTCAAATACTCACTATAATTGCTAAATTTATTTACCAAGTGTAGATAGAATTGATCGTTCGCTAGGGTCTGAGTTATTTTTGTATAATTTGAGAATGTCCTATTTATTTCTAAAAATTAAATTTGAAAAAAAGCGTTATTCTAATTCTGGAAAATCTTATGACTTTTTTTAATGAATAAACGGGCCATTTTTAAATCAGAAAAAAATAACTCCCTCCAGTTTACAAGTAATATAACGTATCATTGTAATATAAAAAAGACGTTCTATTTTCGGCCTTATAATTAATGGCAATTAACATATGGATTTTTTTTCTGAAAAATGATTTGTTTATGTACTATTTAGTGTTTTGGAGGTCGTTGTAATGTATGCAAATTTTCAATATAGATATCAGGTATAATTACAATTTAGCCTAAAAAATATATTAGAAAAAATAATACATTTTAAACTAATTCTCTACAGTTTCCAAATTAAACGCTATGAAATTTTAGTCTAATATGACGTTTCATTGTAGTATTTAATTTAATATAAATGACGTCTTGTTTAGGGCATTTATTTTCAACCTTATAATGAATAGGTCATTAACACACGGTATTTTTTCTAAAGCAAATGACGTCATTTGAGGACTTTGTTGTTAACAGATCGTGATTTTGTGACGGTCATTAAATTGGTAAAAATGACGTCATATTCACATATGTCACATACTAGGCTGTTTTTACATCAGTGTTCGTTATAGACAGGTCTCACTGAATACATGTCATTTAATGACTTGTATGCTTGTGATGGGGTTAATAACCCGCAATCCGAGTCCGGGTCTTCGGGGAGCGAGCCCGTGGCACGCACCGATGCATTCTGGGAAATAGCTTCGTGTTTAATTGCGTTTTGGCGATATCCACTATCTCGAAATGTATACCAGGGCCTGGTATGCGATGAAATATAGGCAGAAAAGCCAAACTTAATTTTGTATATATAAGAGACACCATATTAGATTAGTAGCAGCAGCTAGAGGTGTGTACGAAGAGACCCTCTGGTAATGAAAAATAAGAGACAGAAAATGAACGATACGTTGTATATGAAACACACCCATGATGAAGTGCCACGCCTCGGTTTTGTTGGATATGGTATGGTATGGTGAGGGTAATTATATCGAGCGAAGTTTGGCAGGGTATCAGAAGCACCACCATGTTTTTTTTTCCGCCCATGGAAAATGCCTTAATTTGTAAAAATAGAGGCAATGCTACTTGGTGTGATTAAACGTAACTCCTCGTAGTTGGCTAATGAATGTAAAATTCACCCCCTGCCTCTTTTACACCGAATTAATGACGTTTGTCAAATCTCTGATAAAAATATTGCAAGGTGAACACAAAAAGCAAGGAAAAAAAGTACATATCTAGCCGGAAGGTAGGGCGCAATTTATATTAATTTATGGAGACGCTGGATTATCCTGAATGGTTAGCACATTTTTTTGGCACATAACGTACTTAATTAAGCTGAGTGCTGGCTGGAAATTACACCCAGAAATTTGTACAGTAATATGTAGGTCACTGGTGGCAAATGCGACATGGTCACGTCGGGATGCCTAAAATTTTCCGCCTAACAATCCAATAAAACATTTTTAAGGCAAAAAAATATTTTTGCTTAAAATGCTTATTGTAATGGCTGTATTTAGTTTGCCCCAGTGTAGAATTAATCGTCCACTAAGGTCTGAGTTATTTGACCTGATATTTTCAAATAATAAAAAATAACTCAGACTCTAGTGGACGACTACTTCTACACTGGGGAAAGTAATTTGAGCTTTTATAATAAGTATGTAATGTTCTTTTTTACATGACATTGTGGGCATCGTTGTCGATCAGCTTTAAATAAAAGGTTGTAATTGAAATGTTTTTAAGGTCCCCTTCACAATTTAACGAATGACGAGATATGGACTTTCGACAGCGGTGCATGACGTCACTAAGCAAGTTGTACAGCTGTATTTATATTTTTCATCACGTGTATGTTACGTTCACCGCCTGTCTATGTGGACCAAGCTTATAGATGCCTTTTAATGTAACGTTTAGTAGGCCATTACATTGCATAAATTTTCATTTTCAGTGTTTTTAATTTTAACACATGTTCACGCTTATCGTCTTTTCGTGCCGATGATAAAACACCTCTTCTAAAAAACTGGTCGAAATCAGCATTTAAATAAGATTTTATTTTTAAATCATTTTAATTTTGTGAATCGAGTGTAGGTCGAACCACACCCATTTCATTAAGTCTGTATCGGCCATGGACCATATATAGGGTGCAAAAAACGGCGCAGAAATGTAGTCTTATTATCCAAACCGTCCAGACAATATTTTTATTTAATTTTTTTTGTTTGTTTTTGTTTTACTGATGGGAAATTATTCGAGTAATTCAGGGTGCCCCAAAAAAACTTTGGACAAGTAATTTTACGACACCCTGTAGGCTAGTGGAACTTTTTTGGTTTTGGTGTTATTGAGAATTTTTTGTTGCTTTCATTTTTTTGTGTAATCGTGGTATCAATTTCACTTTTAATTTCGCCAGGGTTACACAGCGTGACAAACAAAGTTAACTTTTTCCGGCTGACTTGCATTGATTAGGGTCACTGTGTGTTAGAAAATTAGTCTGTTATCAAAAACGATTCGGGTCTAGGCCTATCATGAACTGTTATCGCCTGAAATATGGCCAATGTTGTTGCGAGGCCTGCTTATCGTTAAATATGGGTCGTCCATGTTTGTTTTCGAAAAATCTGGCATATTGCATCCACACGCAGGGAGATGTTTTGGAAGTGATCCGTTTTTGGCCTTTAATTGGGTCATTATGACAATTAAAATTCTGGAAATGTGCCTAAAGTCGACCCAAAAGGATGCCCATCATAAAAAATACATATTTTTGCTTTAAATACTTACCATAATTTTGAAGAAAAAAAATAACATAGTTTTGAGCCATTTATTTCTATAATTTTGGTTTAAGCAGTGTCAGTTTAGGAAAATGCCAAAAATGCATGTTATGAACCAATTTAATGTCGGATGTTCATTAATTCATTGATATGGAAATATCACTGTTTGCAATCTCTGAAGGCACAAGAAAACAAACTTCCCATAGTACACTCTGAGCGTTTGAAATAATAAATAAAATACATGTATGAGTAATTGATAAATTTTGTTTCCATTTTATTCTGTAAACATTTTTGAAAAAATCAGGAATTTTTTTCGGAAACCTGGAAATGTCAGAGAAGTGACGAATTTTATATCGGTGGAAACCTGATTACACGATCAGTATTATTGCCTTTATTCGCTAATAATGGTAGTATTATTGATCGAGTTGGTTCATCCCAACAAAGTCCACCATCTCGATATAAATTTTCCAAGTTAGCGAACACTGCATGCTATACATGGCTCTGGGCTAATGTTCAATTTATGATGGCAACTTCCTTTTCTATACTTTATGCTCTTTCCGCCAATGTTTCTTCCAGTTGTTCAATTTCGTCGATTAGTTTTAATCCCGATTAACGTTCCGCATTGCTGCCATTGTTGCAATAAGCTTACATGCATTTCGGCACTGCGTGATGCCATAGCTGCAACTAAATTCGGTGTTGGTCGTTAGCCAAACTTTTAATCGATTTTGCAAATGCAATTACAAGTCCAGGTGAAGGATATTTAATGCAATGTTGCCGATGGCAACCAAGATGTTCGTCGTCGAAGTTTCTTGGCGAGCTAGCTAGAAAAATGGGGGAAATTAAACTTGTTTATGATGTATGGTTTAACTTAGTCGTATTCGTGTTTCCCAGCCTAAAAATGACTAAAATGTCAACATCATTACATACTCTCGGTAATATTGATAGTGAAGGCACTCATCAGTACATGTATATCCCAAGCAGCATTGGAGGTACGTATGTGTTGCTGCCAGGGAAGCACATGCCTCCTTATCGGTTGAATTTGGAGCACATCGTTAAAGGAGTCGGATTAGCTAAACTGAAATTTTGTATGAATCATGGTACATACACTTATGGTCAACATACATGCGATACCCACATCATTAGTAATTAGGATATAAGAAATTTCAGTTGCAGCAATTCATTTCTAGAGAATTTTCTTACCTAGATAGCACAGCACTTATGAAATGCTAATTTCATAGGGTGCTAGGGTGTTTTAAAATTCTGCAGATATTTATTTCTTGTGGACCAAAAAAAATTACTTTAATCCGACTCTGCGTGTGGCCCATGCATGTCCTAAGGGGTGTTATAAATAATCACCAATAAACGACATGAAACAGTCGTGTCCTCATTGTTCAAGTTTTAATGCATCCATAAAGCAAGTCCTTGCAACATGGAGATGGGAATCTGGGTTTTGGGGGAATTGGTCAGACTGGCATTTTCATTATTTTCAAAAGCTGTTTAGATCGACTGATCACCGTGCTTTTAACTGTGCGTAAACGTATTCTTGTTGAATTTATGCAAAATCTTGCGCTTGAGCGATGCTGAACGAAAGCGTTTTTCAATGGAAATGAAAGATTTGTAAGGCTTTACAATACGGTGCATTTTCTCGCCTTGAAATAAACCCACCCGTCGACCTAGTGACTGAGAAATTTGGCAAAACGCTTTGATAATGACCCATATTTATGCATAAAACACGTACGACCACCGTGAGATTGTTTGAGACTAACTTACATCGTTGCACCAACCGCAGATTGGCACTCTTTAGTGCAGGTGGTGAGGGTCATCCATAAAACCTGTCCATCAATTATAAAAAATGTGGACTTTTTTAACCACTTTATACTCACGTCCAAAGTAGTATAAATTGTGAAACTGATGTCTGTTAAGCCTGGCCGAAAAAGATGCCAATCATGAAACAAAATTATTACACCTTTTTGTTTCAAATGCTTATTACAGTTGAGAAATAATTTTCTTCCCTTGTAGAATTATTTGGTTTGCCACTAGGGTCTTGAGTTATGTTTTATAATTTGAAAATGCCACGTTTGTTTATAGAAGAAATGAAATGAACTTGAGAAAACCGTTACGAACCTCCGATGCCCATCTTCGGGGGTTACATGGAGAGGGAAAAACCCGTTTTTGGAGGTCGCATAACGGGTTCTTTCAGTTTTATTTAATATTTTATAAGGAAACGGGTTAATTTCAAGTTATAAAAAATAACTCATACCCTAGCGGAAAACCAATTCTACTCTGGGTAAAATGAATTTGGTAATTATATTAAGTATTTGAATGTTTAAAGTTGTGCATGGTGACGTCATATGTCTCCAATATGGGCCGTGCAATGTTTTTACGAACATACTGTACCATTTAGTGCATTGGTGGTCACTATACTCGGCTTCTAACTCTTTATAAGAAGGAAATTGAACAAAATATGGTGAAACCCTCCAACTTTGGTGGAACTTTTCATTAGCATTTAATTGTTGAGTCGCATTGAGAATGAAACTTAACATCGAGCGATCACGTGTTAGCGAATCTGAAGAGTGTTTTAATGTTCGTTATATTTTTAGGCGCACTTTGATACCAGCATGGATTTAATATCAAAACTGAGGCGCAAGGCCACACGTAGGCCTATTGAGTACAAGATTTATGAAACGTTTCGCATATCACTTGACGTAAAAGCACTCTGAAAGCACTGTAGCTGTTTAACGTAAAATACACGTATATCTACTTCAACTAGTTCTGCATTTTGTGCTCTATATATTAGCACGAAAAGGTGATAAATTTACTAATTGCGATATGCTAATTGCGTGCTGTTAATCGTCCGTGAAGTGAAATTATACTTCTAACACGATCAGTAATGCCACCAGTATTTCCGATCGGTATACACGTTGTTACATGTGGGAAAAGGGTGAAATTGCTCATAATAAGAAAGGCGGGTTTAGCATAACTGACTCCCTTTAACGCTGAGGTCCTAATTCAGCCAATCAGAATTCACGTGCTTTCACGTGCAATGTTTCGTAAATTTAAATTATTTTTTTCTTTAATAACATAAAAGTGTTTGTTGAAAATGCCAAATTGTAACACAAAATTAATCGACCAAGATTGTCTTATTGTTGAAGAACAGAGCCAGAGGACAACGTAACGTAACTCATTTATATACATTTTAGAAAACTAAATTGTACACTATGAGCATTTTTATTTTGTTATTGGCATTACTTAACTACTGTAACTTGTTCCTGGAATTACATAGTAAATTTGTAGCTTATAGGCTTCACTGGTGTTCATAGTCGCGAAAAATGTTCTCAAATTTTTGCGAGATTTTCATGCAGTAAATGCTTCGAATTTGTGAGCTTTGTTTCTCATATGAACACGCCTGACCTTTAAAGGTTTTCTCGTTTTTATTTTTCATGATGTTGTTAGGAAAAAGTTGAATGACACTAAACACCTAAGCGAAGGAATTCGTTTGTTGTGTATTTTGTAGCGAAGGTGGTCGTAAGAAACAAGGGTGAGGGTGAAGTAGGAACACGCTGGTAAAAGGTCAGGGATGGGCCAATCGAAAAAAACAAGCGTACCTTATGTGCTTGCCTTTTTTTTAAAGGAGCAAAAACTCCTAGATTGTGCTTCGTGGCTCCATTGTCACTGCTTTCCTATGCGTGGCCTTTGATGTGTTTGAAAAGGTAAACAATCGCTGATTGCTCCCTGGGAGCGAGGGCTCGAATTTGGGGTCAGGAGAACTGAATTCCAGTCGTGCTTTTTTCAACGTCATTGATTTGTGTTGGGAAATTTACTGCTCGGTAGCGGTGACAAGTGGGCAATAAATACTGTTATGCTTGTGCATGATGTCCACTTAAAATCATTAGAAATGTTGATCTCATAGTTAACCGCTCAGTGGATCTGTGTAAAAACGTATTCCAAGGTTCCCACAGGACCTTGGGAAAGTAAGGGGAATTTTGAAATATTTTTCAACAAGTTAAGGGATTTCCTTACTTAAATTATAATTTCAATCCAGGAGGGTTTCATATATCGATTTTGGTGTGTACCATAGTATATTAGGCCCTAGGTGAAATTGCCCTTTGTGCAATCAAAGAACTCCTCAATATGGCGGAGCTCTTTCTATTTGGCTTCATTTCTCGTCTATGGAACCAAGCGCGGAGGTTACATTTTTGCTAAACCCCAATATGGCTGACCGTTTCCTTCTATTTAGCTTACTGACCTAAAACATTGTTTATATTCAAATAGAAACTTCGTCAACCTGGTTAAGGCAGGGAATTTTATTTAACTAAGGCTGCGGAAAAAATACTTAAATGGAGAAATTGATGCTGACAGGTTTTTATATGATAAAAAAATGATAAAATGTGATTAGAAATAATAAAAGAAACTTGAGTGAAACGGTGCACGTGCTGTGACGTCACTTTGCACGTGCTGAGAGTTCTGTGCTGTAGAACTGATGTTCTTTTAAAGTGTAGAACGTCGTCATATTTGTTTTTGCTAGATTTTTACAAGTTCAGTTGACTCTTTCAGCGTTACAGTGCAGTGGTGGTTAATAAACGTTTATGCAGTCTTCTCACAGTGTTAGTTCAGGTGAATATTTCTAGTTGTTAAGCGGGTAATGATGTGACCCAACATAAAAGGCAACTGAAGTTTTCCTCCACAGTTTGATGAAAAACCCACTTGTAGCTCAGTATTGAGTTTCGCTGCGAAATTAGCTTGAGACTACGTAGGCCTATGCCTACTAATTAAAAGCTAGGTGCACTTCAATCTAATGACTTACTAATTACGTTTTTACATTTTTGTTTTTTCGTGGGTAATTTCTTGGAGCTGTTCTCTCCTCCATGCGCTCTAAGGCTTCTGTTATTCGTCAACAGGCTCCATTTTCTATTAAGTGATTCTAATTCAATTGGATCTTAATTTCAGAATGGCTTTTGTTAATTAGCAACCAATTAAGAAATATGAACAAAAAGGTTGTTTCCATGGAAATGCCAGCACTTATTATAGGTCTCTGACGTATTTAAGCGAAAATTGTATTGTGATTGGTTGGTGCGACGACCTATAGGAGGCGCTGTTGTCGCTTGATATTTATTTGTTAAGATATAGGCTACCTATACGTACTTTTCAAGTTGAATTTCTAGTAGTTTTATTATTTATAACACATTTTCTGATCAGAATTGCTTAATCTCCAAATTGTTGTAGAGGAACTTCGGAAAAGAATTTCAAAATGCATTTTTTGAAATCAAATAAATGCCGCTTAATCGATTATGCGCCTTAGTAAAGATTTATGGCCTGGTGTTAAATAACTTAGCAACTCAAAATTGCTATTATATTTTCCAATTAACTTTTTTCGTGACTCTGAGATTGATTCATGGCTCGATACATTTGACCCCAATCGCGAGAGGTCTATAATTATTCGTGTTTTTACTAGGCTCCTAAAATCCAATGTCAAGTGCGTAAGTGCTACTTAATGAGTGCTATGTCATATTTTTTTTAAAAAATGTGATCATTGGAGAAGGTTGGATCAATTTTGGCAACTGGCAATTGGCACCTAGGCGAAAATTAATGTTTCGAGCGTCTGTCTAATCGGGGTGATGGTAATGGCTGTGTAAACCGGAAATCGCTTAATCGTCTCATAATTAATGCATCTGAATGAATAATTAATATTTAATGGCGTAACATGGACGATTACAATGATTTAATCATGTAATCACGAGGGTGCGCAAGTGACCGACCAGAAGTGCTGCAACAATTGATTTCTTGTATGAATACAGGGTGAGTTGTTTTGCATTGTATGCATGTATTTCTGTAAGAAAAATTGCAATTATAGGTTAAAAAGATTTTGGCCCACATTTCTAACAAAATTTCATTATAAATATGATTAATGTAACGTCGTAGTCCAAAAATTTTGAAAACAAGGTTCATGGATTGTGGAATAAATTTCGGTATGAAATTTTGCTGTATCATTAATTAAAGGAACGTCGTATGCGAAAAAATTCGATACATGCATTTCAAATTATGGATTTCACTTAATAATATGATGAAGAAAAGTATTGAGGACTTCTAATTAATGTAGCGCTGTAGGGAAAATACTTTAAAACCGTGATTGTCGATCCAGGATTTTCGAGTTCCTGTACAAAATTGCTCAGAAATAATAATGGAACGAAGGAATGATACTTTTAGGTTAGTCCTTGTAAAACCTCAGACAAAGTTTTAAAATGTTGAATTTGAACAAATTGCTTTGTACAGTATATGAAATATCTCTCCGATTGAAAGTATGATTCAAAATTTGGAAATCCTCTTGACTTTTCCCGAAGTTCCAGGTTCTGTAGGAACCCTAAGTGAAAATCGCTAGGCCTTATTGAGCACTTCTTAAGGCACGCCCATACTTAAGATTTAAACTTGAGATGAACTTGAAAATAAAAAAAAATATTATCTGTCACCATTCGTAACACCCTTATTTGATCGGAAAAAGGTCTATGACTATGTGAAATAGCTCAGTTAACGACAATATGAATCATTTGTTTAATCTAGAATGCTTGTCGAATTGAGCTGGCATAAACACGGCGCTAATAAAGTAATAAAATTTGTTAGCATTGTGCTTCTGCATCACGTGTTTCGTCAAAGCCCCCAAAGACATGCTTAAAGGTCACATAAGACTGTTTTAATCTTTAATTAATTCTTGAATCATTGAAATGCCATTGAATTCCAATTTTGGGTTTTGTGTACTTGGTGAGGAACAACTTCCTCGAGATATGTTTTACATACATTAGTGGTTCATGACCAAACATAAGTTTCTAGTTTATGTCCTAGCCTTAACCAGTTTTATTGCTGAATTCGTTACGTGTGCAGAAAAAAACTGTACAAAATTGTATTTCATGTTATTTTTTAATGAATACAAAATAAAAAAGGATTTTTATTTCACTGACATGCACAGCAGTAATCGGGATAGGAAGTTGATTTTGACCTCACATATGTTTGTGTTATCATTTTTGTGCACTAAAAAACAGGCTTGACGAGTTTAGCGCCATCTGTGATATCCGAAAACATAAATAATTGAATACAAGATAATGTAAAGTGAATGCCTGCAATGTAAAATTGGTATAGAAGTTACTCATGTTAAAGATTTGAAGAAGAAGAAGGAAAAAAGAGGTTTTTTAATATTTAAAATTAGTGCATTTTTTGGAAAACAAAATGGCTGAAATTGGAAAGAAAGAAAGCTTTACAAATAATAATTTTAACATATTTTTTACATCAGGAATTGTTTCTTAAAATTTTAGTGATTCTGAAACTCGTTCTTTCAAATCTTTAAGATTTGGAAAAAAAACATGCTTAAAATTTATTTTTGCAATTAATATTTTAATAGTCGCTAAAACTCGTTAAAATTGGAAAGAAATTAATGCATTCAAAATTATTAATTTTTATTATATTTTTTTTAAAATGTGGGATTTTTTCCTCACGGATTTCCTTAACGAAAATTGTGAAACTTTCACTCATCATAAATGTTTAAGGTTTGGAAATCCTTTAACAGTTTATGGTAATATTAATTCCAACAAATGATATTTTTAACTGCAAAGATTTTTGTTTAAATTTTAGCGAATTCTAACGAACATTTCATTCATGTTAAAGATTTGAAAAAAGCGTTATTAATTGCTAAATATTTTTTTCAATGCAGGATTTTAGTTTTGCCTTCAAGGGTAATTCAACACAATATTACTCTTTAATATTCATCATGATAATCAGTATTACTGTCACTACTGTTAAATATTGATTCTGTAGTCGGGTGACAAATTGACGTAGGCCTACATGTATTTCAGCACACAGCAGCTTGCGTAACTATACAAGGTCGAGTTGTGTAAATTTGGGATTCGGGTGCTAAGCGAGCAGAAGTGCTTGAGTCATTTGTGAAAGACTCTTACATCTTCCCCCCTCTTCCCCCTGAAGGTCATCTTACATCATTAAACGCTTGACATCGCTAATTAATCGTGTTTTAAAACTTCCCTGTTTTGATATTCCTGATAATTTACGACTTATTAATAGACTCAATTTCGACTTAATTAATCAACGTTAATAATGGCAACGACTTCTTTCCAAGAAATGCGATTCGCTCTGAGTTCAAAGATCAGTTTTTTATGCAAATACTAGAGTTTCTGGACCGTCTGAGGACCTCCTAAGGGCGATGAAAGATGTGTGGGAGACCCAGCTGGGCGTGGCTAGTGGACTGCATGTATATCGACATACACTCATCATACAGTACAATCATACCTCTCTAAACGACCTAGATAGGTTCCTGGAAAGTTGGCTGTAAAACTAACTGCTGTATAACGAAACATATTCTTACAAACCTATTTAAAACGTTCCAAATCGCATTTAAAACAGTAAAAAAGCACTTTAGTTTTTGACTAAAAATATGTATTTTTTGTGCAAATATGATGTTCAGGGTTACACCATTGAAGGATCTGAAAAAGGAGGGTGACCATTGGAGATTTTGGTGACCTAATGATTCCATACGATTCAGAGACTCATGCACTTTCGTGTATTTGTGTTAGAAAATATCAGGTTTCATTATTTTTGACCGTAAAATGAAATCATGGACATGTAACAAAAACAGCCGTTACAGCAAAACGCCGAAAAAAATAGCAGCTGTATAGCGAGGTATGATGTAGTTATTTTGTTTAGCTTTTGACTAAAGATTAAGAAAACTGACATACCTTATCAGACTTGGCAGTTGACCGACCACTCTATCAGACGCCAGACTGGACATGGCGTCAATCAGGGTCAACATTTTGCGAAAGGTAACGGTTCTCCTCGCCACCTCCCCTCATTTTTTTATTGTAAATCCCAATTATCTGTTGCACTAAAGCAAGATACTGCTCTCTTCACCCTTGTTATTGTCCTTGGCCACCTAATTGTCACATTTTGACAATCGAGACCTGGCGAGCGTACGCAGTAGCTCCAGGATTTATGGCTACTGTCTGACTGTCTGTCTGCCCTGCACTTGGGGGAATGTTTTCACCCCAGACGCCAAATGTCCAGAAGATGGCGCTTCCGGTGGGGGCTGGAAGTTTTTGACATGTCGTTGCTGGAAGCAAGCAAAACAACGGGTGTCTGGAAAGAGAAGCATTGTTGTTTAGTTCGAAAATCAGCAGGTGCCACTCAGGGTGTAGCAAGAAGAGAAATGACTTCCTGTCAGATGTTGGGAGTTATCGACCACCACTTACTCTCCAGTGGTCAATATGACGTCCTTTTGGTCATTTGTGGACGGCCCTTACGACTTTGGCCAAAATGACCAAAACTGTCATATTGAAGTACTACATGGATTTTGGTCGGTGTACCACCTGGGGCGAGTGGTCGTTATTATCAGCCCCCAACTTCTGACAGGAAGTTACTTCTCAGGGTTTTCCTAGATCTGGGAAACTGGAAAATCATGAATTGTCATGGAAATGGAAAAGACGTAAAAATAATCAGAGAGTAATGGGGGTTTTTTTTATTGAAAATGTGATTGAAGTTTAACGTATCAGTATTACATATATGCTTTCACATAGCTCTCTACTAGTTGTTTAGCCCGAACTAACTTTAGACATCCTAAATATCCAATTATTTTTTTATCTTCCATTGTGAGGAGTTGCTTCTTTTTGACTTATTTTTTTCACATTGGTAACGTGATTATACATAGCATATACAGTATGTATTTTTTTAAAAAAAGTTAGAAAAAGCGTAATAAAATGCGAGTAAAAGTAATTAAAGTAGCCAATGGTTTTCAATGTCTTGTTTTAGTGAAGGCATTTATTTGTACTGTGGTTCATAATTTATTTGTTCACCAAATATTTCTATGCCCGAAGAAATTCACCAAATCTTGCCAAATTAAACTCCTACGTAATGATAAGGTATACGCATCGAAATGCCGTATCCCGGCATTATTTGTGTCTGATGTTCAAGATTTGATAGAAAAACGCCCAGTGTTTATTGTACTTACATGTACTGCTACTTATTATTCATTTTTGATAGCTAGGGAGCGGTTTCGAACAGCATAAGAAAGGAAATGCGAAAGGTTGTCCCTAAGGAACTCCGTCGTGTTTAACGTGTAATAACGGAGACTCCTAAAACAATTACGGAGCCTCCTGTGGACACGATTGATTCTAAGCAAAATTAAACAAAATTACATTAGGTGAAAAAATATTGCACTGATAGTTGTGGATTTAAAATATGTACATGTATGTAAATCGATCGCCATCTTTAAATCAGCAGCCAGGGTTTCCACTGACCTGGAAAAAAGTCAAGGAAATTCTTCCAAAATCCTGGAACAAATCTAGGAAGTTCAGGATTTAATTTCGATGGCAACCCTGTAACAGGTGAATGTTATCATCACTATTAGTAGCATTATGACCATCATCATTAATAAAATCAATGAAATATTTTTCGTTAGAAATTACTGAACTTTAAGAAAATGCTTTTTTTAAAATTAATAATCCCATTAAATATCGCTCTAAATAGGTTCACTTCAAGGCGACAATGATGAACGGGTAGTATTTAAGTTTCTGTTTTTTGAATGCCTCCTAATTCATGATGTAATTGCCAGCACTAGGGAGCTATAAAAAATACATTTCCGAAATCACAATTGACATTTTCCAATTACTGTCCTATCAGATATCGCATTTTTCATCTGCTGAAATGTAGTATTGTGAAAATTGCTTTTAACACGCTGGGTTGTGTAATTCAGATGCGAAATTAATCTGAAAGTTATTTGCTGAAGCGCCATTAAACCCCGCGGAAGAATTTAATGGGGAAATGGTCGCAAAAAAAAGGGACACGGAAATTGCTGCTATTAATGCTGGTAAAAAGTGGAGATGAATTTGTTTTCTAAACGTAGTAAAATTTTAAAAAAAAACTGCGATGAAAAACGCCCAAAGGCAAACATTACGTGATGATATTTTATTAACTCAGCTAACGAATTAAGGAAGTTTCGTGCGAAGGTCAAGGCACTCGTACTTCAAAATTACATTAAATTTCCTGTTTTTTTTCATTCCATTAAAGCTTATTGCCGTGTTTAATGCGTTTTCAAATGGCGAATGTTTGCAGCTTCGTCAGTTAGAGAAGCCGCTACCAGGCTTGCACTTTTTAAATCAACTGTTGTTGCTTCAACAGCTTGCTTTGTACGCCATCTGGTGGTAAAAAGTCAAAACGAATGATTAATCAAGGATCCCCAATGCATTCACATTTTATTCGATTTCGCGAAAAGGTTGTTTAGTTTTGATGTCGAATTAAGTTTATTACCTAAATAAGAAAAAAAAAACGTAGACATTTTTAGGTCGTTGATAAGCGAAACTACACGTGTACATGTACTCATTGCTATTATTTTGTTTTTCAAATTCATGTTTTTCGACTCGTCTCACCTTGAGTTGTTAACAACCGCTAACTCGTTTATTGTGGAAATAATCACCTTAACTATTTTTCGTGTAAACATTGATATCCCAATTATCTCGCGCTCAATGGCAGGGAGATACGCTTATCAA
>JAQIXS010002879.1:0-20417 GCA_034700785.1 Rossiulus vilnensis
GTACACATTAGCATTACGTTGTATTGGTGGTGGTACATCCAATTTTCATTTCACAGGACCCGTAGCAGGTGGGAAATGACACAATGTATTAAGCTGAGAAACGTGTTTTGGGGGGTCGGCCACTTTCGACGTTATGGTTTGGCACCCTTCAATGATGTACGTTTGCAAAATGACTTTCTGCTAAATCCTTACAGCAGTCTTTGACTTCGTCCTCATGGTACGATCCAGGACAGTCGAAGCTGCCATCGCAGTAGGCGTCTTTGGGAATGCACTTTCCATCGTAACACTGGAAGGTCTTGTTGCGGTTGCATCGGCCTGCACAGAGGAGCAATAACGTTTTAGTTAGTAGGCGCTTTTTTCCCCCTTTGCACATTTCCCAATTAGGCAATTTCGTTTCTAACCGCTGCATTCCTCTTCGTCGGATTTGTCTTTGCAGTCTGCCTTCAGATCGCATCTTTTGCCTCTTGGAATGCACTGCTGGTTGTTGCATTTGGTCTCATTGGGCAAGCATGCTCTGTACACTAAAATTGAAAAAAGTATGGCTGTCAACCAGCCTTGCAAGCAGCAATGGGCAGTTTTCATGGTATTTTACGAACCACAGTTTTCTTCGTCGGATCCATCCCTGCAATCGTTTTCAAAATCGCAGTACTTGGAGATGGAGATTTTCCTTCCGTTGTTGCAAAGAAAACTCGATGCTTTCTTATCTAGAAAAACGTTAAATGGTGTTAGTGGACTGTTCGAGTGCTGTCGGTAATGGTTAAGTGGTTTGAAATGCCAGAACGTCCCAAGACAGAACTTGTCGTGATAAGTATCTTTAAATTCAGAAAAGAATGAACTGCTGTTGTCTCAATTGTATATTTAAAATAAATCTGCATGGTCTTTGTTAAACAATTATATTTTTGTGAAATAGTCGCAGGCTTATTGGAAATTCTCCGATGCTATCACCTTTATACTGCATTTTCTAAAATAATTTGAATGCGTATTATAATTAATTAGTAATTACGTTTATGACAAAATTGTTTGTCGATATTGGTAGAAAACTAAAACACTGTAGCATGTTTAATATGACACGATTTAAATTATACTCGTGCATTCAAAAAACCGTGTATATAAATTAATGTGATTTGCGTAATCTAAAACCGTTTAGATTGATAATATAATACCTTGCAGTCAATGCATTCTGACAGTATATATATATATATATATCAAGTTCGTTCCGATGTGGTAAAGTTGATTTAAGCTTGACATAGAACTACGTGTACATGTATATCTTTTATTCTCACCACAATCCAATTCGTCACTCCCATCTCTGCAGTTTTTGGTCCCGTCACACACGTATAAATACGAAATATATTCCAAGGAATCGCAAAGAAAGCGGCGGTGATTTTTTTGCGCGGATTTCGTTAGTATGTCATTAACTCTTAAATTCCAATTGCCACGTGAGTAGTTCGCTGTTCAATATTCAATATGACCATGTTATCACAATTCCTTCTTTTTAAATTAAAAGCCAACGGTGCAGGCAATGAATGGGCAATGAGGGTTGTGCTACTAACCTGTTATATTGCTTTTGATTTTGCACAAATACATCTTTACGCCATTTTGAGAATCTAGTGAGCAGGGAACATCGTACCAATTATTTGTCGAGTGGATGTTCTCCAGCTGAATTACTGTGCATCCTTCGTAAGGGCCTCCGTTCGGTTGTGGATAATCGTCTTGAGAGGCTGCTTTTGACCTAAAATAGTCATTCAGAGTCAATTGATCGTAAACTCGGTTACTTGATTCAATCGTGCAAACCTAATTTGTAGCTACCAGTCGGCATAGCTCATTGGATTTCCATCCTGCCATCGAAACGTCCCATCTTGATGCTTGTCAGTTAGGCCTTGGATTGAATAGAATTGTCAGGCCACTAAGCTTGGTATTCTTACATTCAATTGCTGGGAAAATGTGGCACTTATATACCTATATAAATTCTGTTCCGGTTCACTTTCCAGACGTTGACTAATAAGTTGTGAACGAAGGCCATTTCGTATTTGTCCAAAATGCTTACAAGATGTCCTTTATGCTTGATGCAGGATTGTTCCGCTTCTCCCCATTGAATGGCATCTTTTTCAATCATAAGTTTATAACAGTGATATTTGTAATATTTCCATTCGTTGTCACAGTGTCTGGAATCTGTTTATTAGATGGAATGTATTAGATAACAGAATTGGCATTATGAATATTTTGTCTTCATTTGATGGGAGCAACATCAATTTCGACAGTTTAAAACTATAAAAAATAATTAGAAAATTATTAAAAAATTAGAAAAAATTACTCGTGCATCTTTGCTTCGAATTGCTTCTAAATTTATTTTACTCAATGTAGAATTGGTTGTCCACCCGAGCGTCAGCTTTGGTTTATAATTTCAAAAATTCTCCATTTATTTACAAATATATAAAAAAATTAAGAAATTTGAAAATAAAACATTACGCGGCCATCTAAATCAGGGTTTCTCTGCATGATAACTTTGTTTTGCGGGTTGCACGACGATGGTTTTAAATTTTTTAAATTTTTATTATAGAAATAAGCAGGACATTGTTCAATTATAAACCAGAGCTGAAACCCTAGTAGACCTCCAATTGTATATTGGGGGACAAATTTAGCAATTATAATAAGCATATGAAGCAAAAATATAAAGTAATTTTAATGCTTGGTGGGCATACGTTTGACTGAAGGGAACCGATTCCCATCGGAAGACAAATCAGTAATTAGTAAGAACTCGGAATTTTACAAATTAAATTTTTCTTCCATTTGTGAATTGGATATGCGATCTGATATTTATTTTGTCTACTACGTTGCAAAATGGATGTTTCCCCCCTGTACTGCTTATATTATTACCATCTAGATTTAAATTCTGCAACTGTTTTGGAAGTTGGTACAGCTCTGACGTGTACTTCAATAAAAATCCTCTCGCAGTTGTTTTTGCCGTGGAAGAAAATTCCACAGTGAGTGTGTTTCTGCTGGAATATAAAACTGGCGGGGGCATGTTGGAGTTGCAATACCGTCCGATGAGGTTCTCCTTAGGAGTGCCATTGTCGTCGTAAAAGTCTACAAAATCTTCCTGGCAGTTCTCGCTGCCTATGACATCGAAATCTTCGAATGTTACGCTGATGTAATGCCGAGCTGGAACTTCGATGAGCCACCGGCAACGATGGTTGTTTTCGTAGTTCAAAGGGTGGTTTATAGACTTGATATAACCGCATGGGGATGAGCATGGGTACCTATCGGTGCACGTGTAATCTCCTACTCCACAACCTGGGCAGTCTTGTAAAAAAAAAACAACACACACACTTATCATTAAGGTTGTTCTCTTCGACAATATTCTATAGAACGATTCCGAGTTCTCCCACACACAACCTGGAAATCCCGAAAAAGGCATTTCTCAACAAGTCAGTCAGGGGATTTCCTAACTAACTTCGAATCACAATTACAATCCAGGTGTTAAATAAACTGTCCAAAACCATTTTGTTCAAATCCAAAAATTTCAAAATACACCATTTCACAAACTTAGTTTTACACTCATCATAACATTCATGTTTTACAAGTGTCTGAGGCTTCATAAGAATCGCCCCCCACAAGTACCATTGATTAGTTCCACCACTTAACAACTTTGTACAGGAATGTTGGCCCAAAATCGTGGATTAGTTAATCACTTATTAATTTATTCCTCAATAATTTTCTTTATCATCGAATTGATTAATAAAGCTATGGCAGCCCTGACGATTTGGGACAAACTGGGAATTTACCTGTGAATTGATATCTCGCAAAAAATCCGCGATCTCTGCTAATTGTTGATCGAAAGCAACTTTTAAGCGCGATGGACATTGAACCGTTGGAAATGAGCGATTTTGGGAATGATTTGCCATTGGATGACTTAATTGATTCGACGGAAGAGCCCAGATGAACCGCCAATATATCTCTGCAAGAACCTGCCCGATGAGCCGGTTCCGGTTTTGCCAATTCGAATAAAATAAAATCTAGTTCCACATTTTTGCCTTCTGGAGGAATGATTGTCCACCAGCAAGAGAGATCCTGGCCATAATAAAACGGGTAATTTGGAGATTGAATTATTCCTGTTTCGTTTGTCAGGTTAAAGCTGCATGCATCTGTAAGAGACAATGAAAGAAATTTAGTGGCAGTTAGTTACGCATGAAAATGTCATTGCAAAGTAGCGGGAATTTTCATTGAAAAACTACTATTGATCCACCTCTGCTTCTACATCCGTATAGCTCCACTCGTACGCAAGGAGCTTCTTCAAATTTGACAATGCCTAATCTTACGTATCTGGCCACGAAATACTGAAGGAAGTTGAAAGAAACCGGCAAGTCGTTTTTGTATCGCTTTGAATTGCATTGGGTACACTGATAAATCTGAAAATTAAAATCTGAGCTATTATCACTAATCTGATGACATTATAAAGTAAGAGTTTTGGAAAGAAGGTGTTCCCTAAATAAAGACAGACAGCTTCTTTGATGTCATATTTTTGGTTTTTTTTAAAAATGTTTTTAATTGATTATTAATGAATAATGTTTAAATCCTGATATAGAACGCAAAAAATGCAGCGATGAAAAATTGAATACATTTAAAAAATTAACCTTTTGTCTTCCATACGGTTCTTCCTCAAAAGTCCATTTGTTGGTATCGTTACTGAATTCCAGAGTAAAATTCCAGACGAATACCAATTTGCTGGCTTGATTTAATCCTTGGATTACCACTCCTGAAACGATGGTAGGGTTTCCTAAATCAACCTAAACGAAATATCGAATGTGTTAACAAATTATTTTTTTTTTAAAAAAATGTAGTGATTTCTTGCGGTGAGGTGATATGGCATACAGCACCTGGAGATGCTTGTAAGGGTCGTCATTGCTGGCGCACCATCCAAATCTGTGATTTAGTCTCGCATTTATGAAATAATGGTCACCATCGTTTTCGCTGGACGTTGCATTCAACTGCGAATCCTTTATTTCTTCTGATGACATTCCTAAAGGCTGACCGCACATTTCTGTACGATGATGGGTATTTAATAATAAATATAGTATTGTGAATTATTCTTCAGTGTTGTAAGCAGAATATATCCATAATAATTACCTTTCCCGTATACCTCCACTTCGCATAAAGTCAGTGAATCATAGCGTTTATAGATGTACAATGTGACATACTGTCCTAATATCGGTTGATCGCAGTCTCTCTGCAAGACTGTAAACTCTTTCTCGATAATCGGGTAATGCACGCATGTGTAGCTGTTGCCGAATTTTTCGTCCACTGAATGGGGCACCCCAAAATATTTGTGGTCGTGATATTGGGACCAAGTTGATGTCAGTCCATGGTTATCGACGACAACACGGAATCCTCGTAAACTGTTCACTATATCAAATTAAACAATCTTCATTATTTTCTGACAGCACGGCACTCAAAAGGAACGGTAGGGACATGTAAAACAAAATATACTGTTTTGGCTTGTTATGATAGCATTTACTTGTATCTGTGGAAGCGATATGGAACACTGGCGAATTCTTTTAAATAAATTGCATATAATCATACTTTTATTTGGCAGGCTTGTTTACGACTTGATCTATATCATTTATCACATTTTTATTTAAACGAATTTTTCGGATAAATAACATTTTGCCTTGTTGGGATTTTTTTAGGGAATCAAATCTTAGCTTTCTGTATGAAAAACCTGCACTGCTGAAAACATTATTTACTGCGACAAACTATTAAACTCATGAAGAAAAATTGCTTCTTTCTTTATCGATAAAATGTTGGCCGTAATAAATAAAACTAGGACCTACTGATGTCATAATAGCAGTAATAGAGGGTAAATCCCCTTTCAAATAAGATGACGTCGATTTTGGGATGCGGGGACTTAAACCGTTTCGATGTCAGTGAGATGTGACTTTCTTCCTCCATAAAATGAAAGTAATGGTGCAAATTATTCATGGATTCTACACGCTGACAATCTTCGCCGTATTGGAGCAGATAAAAGGGCATGTGGTTTGGCAATCGTATGGCATCGTTTGGATCTCCATCATCCCTACAGCAGAAATGAATTTTGGTGAGATTGGCATCGTATTCTCCCGAAGGCAGGGTTCCGTTTGCATAATTGCCATTTCTGCGGCTGCTTTTCTTATTAATCCATTGAATGAAGCCACTCTGAAACCCTGGTGGACACGTGGGACCGTACTGGAAAATGCAGTATTGTCCGGGCATCCATTCAAAGTCGTTATTTGGCGGCACTTCGTTGACTTTCATGCAGAAGTGCTGTTCCACGCCGCGATGCTCTTGAAGACCACCTGAAACCAAAATTGTTTACTTTGTTTATTGATTGGTGCTGGTAGACAATTCTACTTTCTTTTGTTTTCTTTGCCTTAAGGCTTTGCTTTCATTCGATCTTAGGCATCCGCTAGGATTTTTCAAACAATAAAAATGAATGCGAGTGATCAAAATGAATTATATGGACATGGGCTTAATGTTGTAAGAATTGTGCTCAGAAATAGCTGCATGGTTTTACATCGGAAATGTAAAAGTATATGTGTTACGAGAATGAGCTTAAATTGAGAATGCCTAGAATGACTAGAAACTTACTATTTATTAAGCTGTGTAAAAAGTTTACAGTGGCAAAAGATAATTAGCAGCCTGTACATTTTAAAGTGCAGACAATGCTGGGTCTTATCATAGGATAGCCCCCCTTTTGGTGCATCATGTTAAAATTCTTCTATTCATGTTTTGATGTAGCCTATACGTTTTGATACCAAGTTTATATTATCCTTCAGCTCCTTGTAACAACTACAATGCACACTTGCAACCAAAGAACGTAGCCCATCTAGAGGTATTAAAATGCCTTTTGTTCAGCAAGTAGATATTCAATTTAAAATGGAGTTGCTCGATACGTTGTTTGTACAATTGGTGGCAATTTTTGGCATTCCATTTTCATGATATTCTCCTACGAAATTCAAGAGGAATTTTAGTCAGTGAAGGTACATTTGAAAGTGCTTTTAAATTCTTCACAAAGCGAGCTATTCCTATTTTAAATTGGTGATCAACTTGCTGAAGAAAAATGCATTAATTTTGAATACCCCTTTAAATGGTCCAGTTTCTTTGCTAACAAGTGCATGCGCTAGATTCACACATGCGCTTTTCTCCTTGAATGGGTTTTTTTTAATGGTGCTTTGGCCTTATGCGCTATTATTCGTGCCAGAAAGTTGCTCTGCCCTTACGCAATTTCCATCTTGGATCGAAGTTAGTCATAAATTCCATCGATGCTGTGGTGGCCCAGTATGTTGCTTTATAATTTATCGTCTAATCCATTAATTTTATGCCGACGTTTTGATGTTCAATACATATTAGTTCGCGGCAGCTTTTTCAATAACTGCGAGTTCAGCCTTGATAGCAGAGAAGAAGGTAAAGTGGAGCAGAGCAGTCTTTAATCACTTTGGACTGAAGTTTCCCTCTGCATTGTTCTTTCATGTGTGCGTGTGTGTCGCCTTCATCAAGTGTATTGCTTTTACGACAGAAAGTTTACTTTTATATCATAAGCAGCTTTTAGGTCATTGCAACATGAAATTGCCTGTCCTTTCAAAACATCTAAACCCAAAAAGCTGATTCTTGGTAGGCGTCAACGTTATAAAACAGGGTGGTCCAACACGTGGCCCGCGGGCCGCATGCGGCCAGGAAGCCTTTCTGGCGGCCCGCGCCAGTTAGGAAAAAAATTGACGGAAAATATGAAATTTTTTTGAAAAACATTAAAAATTCGACGAAATTTGTGTGTGTTCACATGTATATATGATTTGCTATCATTGTTATTTTATCCATGTTTCTATTTTTTTGTAATTGATAAACATAATAAACACGCGTGTAATGATCATTACACGCGATGTATATATAGTGTGCTTGCTGCCCCCCTGAGTTAATACCACACCCGCTCGTGCGGGCCCGCATCTATAGTGACAAGTTGGACCACCCTGTTGTAAACCCAATAGCATGGATGGGAAATGTTATGCAAGTCTCCTTTCTCTTGAATTCCAGTTAGGCCTATGCTCGTATTATTAGTGTAATGTAAACTAGAGTTGGTAACATAATAATTTGGATTATGGCTATATATAGCTTCATTCTGGCATTTAAACTTTGGCAGAATTATCTCATTTTGTGACATGCAAAATTATTTTTTTCTTCTCCTTACATCATAGCTGATACCTGTCAGATTGTTGAAGCTCTCTTAGAATGATTCGAAAATTATTTGGCCCTCCCCGTTACCTTTCAGTTGAGTCCCTTCAGCCCAGTGCATCATTTTGTCATCTACTTGTACAACAGGATACTCCAGATCGTGATAGCGAATTCCCATTTCCCAAGTCATATTTTCTGCTATCGGGCACCCAGAATTGGGCATTGGAAGACCATACATCCCTTTGGGCCAATGGATTTGCTCTCGTGTTGTGGTTGACAGTGCCTATTTTAGAAAAGTACGTTTATACAGCATTTGAAGTTTAAAATACACTAAGTGTGTCAGATTTCACTAGTTTCAGAGATTTGAATTATAAATATTGATTTTTGTGACAGTGTTTTTTTTGTCATATCATGAAATTAATTTACTGTAATAGTTTAACGGTGTTGAATCGGCTGACTTATATTTCATTAAGGTTCTTTCAGTAATTAATCGATCTAAAAAACTGTAATTGTCTAATTGAATACTTTTCCTACGCGAACAGTTTTCTGAGAAATTTATTGAATCGATTATTATTCCCTTGCAAAGCAAATTAAGATAAATTCTAAAATGACAGGAAGTAAATGCATGGGGTGATACCAGATTTATTGAAGACTGTGTTTCTAATTTGAAAATTAAATTTTCATATTTTACTATGAATGTCATAAAGCCCCCCCGCTAAGATGATAACTCACGCGAGTGGTTGTTAACATATTATCATGCGTTATAGGTCGATGGCTTTCTAGAATCGATTTTCTAATCGTCTTAAATTCAGAACTTCCAGAAATGGCCTGACAATTAATGCCATCGATTAACGTATTAATGAGATCCCCCACAATTCTTTATGCATGCATGCCGTTGAATCAGCCGCTTTTATCATTATTACAACTCTTAAGCTGCTTTATGGTGGTCTTAAACATTTTAATTGCGGTTACTTAAGGACGTTTCATGAACTGCAATGTGAGTAGCTTAGCTGGGAATTTACATATCATTAGAGATTTGGTAAGACTGTGATTTGTTAGACTGTATTATTGAAATGTTCAGTTGCATGTTGTTTTAGCATACTTTCTTAGTAAACGTGTATTTATTTTTTACCTTTGGATCTTTACTATATATCTTGATTTTGTAAATGAGATGCTGTTCTTGAAGATCCACCCTCCACCATGGTTCCTTCTCGAAATTTGTCGCCATGCAAGATCCTGCGCTACTAGCGCCATCTACTGCTAAATGGGCGCCATAGCTCTCGACGGCGCTGCTCTGTTTTGCTGGTTTCCCTTTTGCCACGTTTTTCAAGTCTTTAGGAGTGTCTGAATGTTTACAGGAATAATTATCGTTTTACCTGATATAGTTGGAAAATTATCGAATGGGAATTATTAATTTAACCTTTGTTGGGAAATGGTGGACGTCTTCGAGAAATTGTCCTGAAGACAGCATGAAAACCACGGCCGTTTCCCTCTTTGTAGTGGTTTCCGGTATAAACCAAAAGCATCTTGTAACCTTTGGCATAAACGACACCTTGCCTGTTTAGGTTGCAGAATTCCCCAATCTTCTTATTGGGAGACATGCTGTGAAATTCATTCGGACATTTTTTAAGCGAATTTGAAGCGAACGTAAGGCTGACCCCAAAACGATGCCCACCATGCGAAACAAATCACACATTTTTATTTTAAATACTTATTATAAATGCTAAATTTAGTTTCGTGTGTAAAATTGGTTGTATACTAGGGATTGATTAATTAAAAAAATTGAAAATGTTCCGTTTGTTTATATAAAAATAATTAAATAAACATGTTATGCTCTTCTAAATCAGGTTTCCCACTGACCATTGTCAGGAAATTGGAAGCAGCTTGGAGAAGTTAGGAAAACAACGCAAAGAGAGCTTTTCTAGTCATACTCATGCAATAATAATCGGGAATTCCCTTATTTTCCATAACAGACTTCTAACTTTTCAAATAATAAATAAAATTATCAGTAATTGGTAAATTGTGTTGCTTATTCAATACACGTTTTTGATAGTCATAGTTTTTTTTCTCCGAAAACCAGGAAATGTCAAGGAAATTAAGAATTTAATTTCGATTGTAAACATGCTAGTTGACAACCAATCTATACGAGGAAAAAATAAATCGCAAATATAACAAGTGTTTGAAGCAAAAATGGGCAGTTTTGCATGCATGCTGCTGGACATCGTTTTGGGTCGTTCACCAATGACGTCGCATGATGTCTATCCACCTGTGTCCTGTGTATGCCTTCAAAACTCCCATCCGACTGGTACACCTCTTGTTGCCGGGGATAATTGGAAGGTCAAAGTCATTGAAAGAAAGTTTAATAATTCGCTTTGTTGGCGCTGTAAGAAACCAAGTTTGGTTGAAAAATCCTTGGGCCTCGTAGGTTTGGTGTGGATATGGATACCTTCAAACATAGCGTAATCCAAGAAGAAATTAAAAATGTGCTTGATTTATTTTCAGTCGAGATGAAACCGCGAAAGCGTGAAATAGCAATTAGGTGCAACGAGTTGCACTGATTTCTTTTCACTAATTGACAGTAATTAGAAGAAAGTTTGGTGTGTGCCCAAATTGAAGAAACCAGATACCTGTATGAGGCAATGGTGGCGCAGGGCTTCTCTGGCTTGCATTCTGTTCCTCCAATGCGTTCTCCAATGCCCGCATCACAACCTTGGCATTCTTTCAAATGAGCACAAAAAAAAACACAAATTATGTTCATAATGCTCCGTATCATCACAATCGATCTATTAAAGTTGGTAGTCTAAAAATAGGTGGATCTATAATAGGTGGCCTGGTAACCTGATTACAATGAGAAAAATCCATAACGCCCTCATGCGAGGTTGAGAGGATTATAAAAAATAATTGTCAGAAGACTGACTCGCTTGATTTCAGACTCAACCCAACCCCTGTCAGTGATTTACTTTTGCAAAAAGGAAGCCCTCATGTGCAGAAATCCCACGTTTATTCGGTAGCATAAACATGAGTAATTTGACTGTTGATGTCCCAGACACGACTTAATTTACCAATCAAGGGTGGAAAGGTTGAATTTGGCCATATATACATGTAGTTGTATATGCCATAACTGACCATGTATGAACTATGTACAATTGTATTGTCATATATTGACATTGTCATCCATTGCAACTTCAGATAAAGCCGCATATATAGGCAATATATAACATCATAATTGGCCATAAATAGCAAAATATTCTATTTTCTACTAAAGACTGTCATTACTGTTCACTACCCTTTAGCAAATGAATGCACATGCCAATATAAATAACATTTTAATTTTAAAGTAAAGTATTGTATTATATTTAACAGGTATGAATACAGATATGTATGATCGTATCGGTAAATTTGTTAACATATATGGTCATACTGTATGTAAGAATCTAAAAACATTGTATATGGGTATTCAGGTACGTGTATATACATGTACAATTAGACCTGGAAGACCTGGAATTATCAGGTAAATTAAGAAACAGTAATAAAGTAAGGAAAGCAATCTAGTGGTGTACATGAAATCATAAAAAAAAGGTTTGGAATTAAATTTCACAATTAAATTTGGAATTAAATTGCTCTTATATTACAATTTTCAGCAGTTGGTTAATTACCAATTTTCTATCTCCTTTGATGCCATTTAAGAATTAAAGGTAACTATACAAGGTTTTTAGAAAAAATTAAAAATCAAGGAATTTACAGTAGGCCTACGAACTCCAGTAGACACTATTAATAGCTAGTTATTAGTTAACACCAAAGTTAAGACATGGCACTACTCAGTCTGTCCTGCATCAGGGAATTTGTTTTACATTATATAGTAGGCTATTATTTCTTGCTTTTACATACGTCACTGGTCACCTTTGGTCAGTGAAATATGTTCATAAAACTAAAAAAAAAAAAATCAGGAAGATGATGGAAAATCATTTACCTCTGGGGCATCAGCATATGAGCAAATATGGACATCATGATTACCCTTAAACGTTCATATATGGCCAATTTATGGTCTGACCATATTTGGAATATGTTCACTTTTTCCACCCAGGAATGTGGTTCACAGGTAACCACGTTACGTGCCCGAGAGATGCCATGCTGGATAAGTCAAGTTTCCATAGCGCTGATGCAATTTTCTTACGTGAAGGTGACATTTAAACCATCGGAGCTGATAAGTTCGATATGTGCCTAATCGTCCATGGAGGACTGACCTTTCCATAATGGCCTTCTTTGCGTGCAACTTTGAATATGCCTTTGCGTGTCGAATTCAACGTGGAATTATCTGAGGCCGTAATTTAAAATAGACATTTCGCGGGGGTTACTGACCAGCTCTTCGAAATACAATTTCGATTCCTTTAGCTTCAATGTCGTCCACTTGATTGCACGTTACCAACGTCAGCGTTATTGTGGTTGCTGAGCCATCAGAAATGTAATAAGGAGGAAATTCTCTCTGCGTCTCGATGACAGTGACATTGCCATCTGCCTCGCGAGTTGCTGTCATTTTCACCACATTTTCACATCCTTCGACGGCCGTGTACGAGCCGTAGTGGATGACATCATAAGTAGGAAAGACTAATTCAATAATGTCATCTTTTTTAATCGAAACCGTCCAATGGTAGCGATAGAACGGTGGCGGGTAGCTGTCTGGAAAACCTGGACTCGTTAGTCGTATTGGGGCTGTGTAATTATCCCCCATGTCCACATCTATATCAAGAAGAAGGACAAGTAAATCCAAAGGGTTTAGTGGAACCCTACGTGCAGGTCGACTTTCATTGCTATATGAAGAGTGCTGAGCCGTAACTTCATAAGTGCCCAACCGGTCAACTCCCATACATTGTAGGAGCCACCCCTCCACGCCTCTAAAGTTACCCCCTTAATTCACAAATTGTTTGTTAAATATTTATCTAGAATGTAATCTATTTCGATTCATTAAATGTAGCACCTGCCCTGAAGAAGCCGTGTTGCATGACTAAACGTGGCGTAAAAAACCCAAAAACTGTAAATATTAATAATCGTGTTGGTATATACTTAAGTATTACTTACTTGATTGAATGGGAAAGTGAAGAAGGTGCTATGCACGTGTATTGGTGTTGCAGTACATGTGTCACATACAACGTTTTGGAAGATTTTCACATTTCTGTCTGAACGTCTGAAATTGTCGTTTAAACTACGGCAAATAAACCGTATAGATTGCTTTCAGTTTTTTTTTTCCTTTCCGAAAAGTTCATTTTTTGGGGGTTGGCTCTTGGAAAATTACGTTATGGCACCCTTCATATCTGCATTCTATTTTGTATACCTCGATGCGTGACATGTCTGCATTTCAGAGGCCCTAAAGTGTGCTTTCCAGCCTCGTTGGTCTGTCCAGTGTCCCCGAAACGTAGCTGCAAGACAGGGAGTCTGGTTTTGTCCAGGAGTAAGCCATCGTCTTGAAGCCAGGCCAACTTGTCGTTGGCATCGCAGTTGCATGTTGCGTTTCTGTCCGTTGGCTTGCAGTACGGATGACAGCCGCAAGTGTGACTGTCCGTGGCGGCGCCACCCCAGTAATATTGATTCTTCCAGTTGCGTCCCACCCACCTAAGTGCGATGCAAAACTCGTGTCTCGTCAAACAGTTGACGTGCTCCAAGTGCAAAATCTGGGATGATTCATGAATTACTAAAAAAGGGAAAATGCCTTGCACCGTTTTGGGGATTTTTAAAATGGTTGAAAACAAGACAGCACAAATCTTGGTAGAAATGAGCTATTGAATGTTTTATCTTGAGCTGATTTGGTCACGCATAAATCATGCAGTGAAACATTGAATATTCATTGGATACTGCTCCACAAATTCCGTTGTAAAATGCAATTTAAATTTGAAGTCCTTTGCAATTATTGAGTAATAAAATGATGTGCCTTGTCAGATTTTTAAAGAATATACACGTACTCATTCATGGCTCAATAGTTTCAGCTACCGGTAAACCGAAACCGATAGCTGTAATTCTCTAGTATCACAATGCTAATATTACGGCAGCACTAACCTAATTTAGTTGACTTTATTTCTATCAAGTTACAATAAAACTTCGAACTTAAATTTGACAAATTTAAGTTATTAAATTTCTGCGCGCCAGAGTGAAGATAGGCTGGCTGCTTGTGTAAAAAAAAATGACCATAATGTAAAGCGAAGTTATTATTCTTTTGTGAAGCTCGATTTTAAAACTTTTTTCATGAGCCCCTTTAAAATATTCTAAACAGAGCATGAATAAATAGGTCGACATACCAACTATCCACTGCCGGGAGATACCAGAATCCAAACATTGCTCCCTTGCACTCCCACTTGATGTACTGTTCACAGTTGTTGGAAGCATCAATTAATGCTGTTAATGCACTTTCGGTTGTCCCAATATAAGTCACATTTCGGATGTATGATCCAGGGGCTTCAGCACCTCGAATGCTGCTTACGTTCTCGCTGTCGTGACGAATAACTGTGACGATCTCGTGTGCAAATGATGTAACAGTTTTAATTATTATTTCTGCAGTGCCATTTCGTTTGTATTTCAATTAACATTAAGTATAGGGAAATTACTTTATTGCACACATTTGCATTTCTTTCAATTTTTGGTATTGATCGTTTTGACTAAACTTATTTTGACATCATCACACCCTGATGTGTATTTTGATGTTTGGCCTAGTAGTAATAATACCCTGACAAATTCCGCATTTTCAGACTTGTATTACGCCAATAATTAAACTCGCGCTGCATTAATCTATAGGAGCTGACCACACCCCAAAACACATATTAATTGGCAAGTGTGCATGCGAACCGACGTTCTGCAATTTCACCTCCAACAGCGCCTGTGCGTGATGCTCATAAAAGCTAACAAGCAATCTGCTAAGATTATGGATTCAGTTCCAGGAATAAATGCAATTACATTATAGTATATCGGCTAATAAATAAATGTATTTGATGCATGTTCTAAAGTGCTCTACTCCAATTCTTCAAATATTTTTGTGCAGTGCATATACTGAAATACTGCGCATTTAAATCACTACATTTTATTCAGAAAATGTTGCGAATAAAACCCATTTTCATATTTAAATGACATATGGTGTCACATAATGATTACAACTAATTCGGAAAGTTCTTTTGACCTATTGATAGTTAGGTATAATGTTTTTACGCTCCATGTATATTCGTAAGAGAACATTTTCATATAAAATACCTCAAAGCAACTAGAGGGTTGTAGGATTTTAGAATGACGTACTTAACTGGCCTACTGCATAGGCATGTTGAAGACCTTTGGGAATTTCGAAATTCATTTATTGGTTCTCTCTTCAAGGGTCTCACGAGATTACTTTTACACTCGATACATATTGATTCTTCTGACATTTCACTTTACTATAGTCACAGACGTGCCACACGAATTTGGCGTTTCCTATTAGGCTTACATGTGCATGCCTATATTTGCTACAAGAGCGAAAATTTCAAGTACTCTCGCCTGATTTCTGAAAGATTTTCTAAACACTGGCTCTTTTTTAATTTGCTGTATGGCTTACTACGTAAAAATTAAGACTAACGCTAGCATCATTCTTTGTTAGCATTTGAAGCTATTCATCATGATATTTTATACATGTAATATATTTTAAGACAATCATCTTAACAAAATGTTACAAGGCATATAAATCAACACGTATTCAAACATAGTGGCCAAAAAAACAAACGCAAGCCGTGCGAATTCAGCAACTAATCAGATCAACTTTGGCATTGGTGAAGTAGCTAATCTCCTAAACTTTTAAGGGAGATAAATTCTAGAAAATGCTATCATCTCGCTATGTGCTTACTTGCTCTTGCTAGCGTTAAGAAGCATAATTCCTTTTAATAGGAATTTATTTCTGTTGAGATTAAGTGTTATAAGGACTATTATTCTTATTCAGAATTATACATTGTGGAAAAAACACGACGTTACCTGCAATGGATCTGTTCCATTCCCCATATCACAGTATACCCAAAACGGCTTTAAAGGTCCGTTTCCATCTGCGTCAATAAGATATTGGCCTGATGTTCGAACGTCTTGGTAATCCCAGACGTGTTGGCAATGGCGCGGGGACATGTCCAGCGGCAATTCTAAAGGGCATGGGGTTAATTCAATCGAAATTCGCAACATGATGGCCGTTCATGAACGATATTATTACACATATACTGTGATATCTGCATACCGAGGGAAAATGTTGAATATGACCTTATGTGTAGTTATATATGCCATAACTGACCATGTTCATGTATAAGTCCACATATATGGATATCAACAAACATTGAAACTTTACATAAACTACATATGAACAGTAGCCTGTAGTATATGACCATAACTATGTGGATATGAATGGAGATATATGATCATGTATATACATTTGCTGCCAATTTTTGATCTAACTTTGCACGATATGTCGTGTACAAATATACATATATGGCCCATATTTACTTTTTTAAACTCGGGGTACATTTCATAATTTTGCAGTTTTGACGATCCACTTTCAAGATTACCCTTATGCAGTTATTGACTTATTATTAAATGATGCATTTTTCGGAATGAGTGGTTTCATGCTCCAGTTAAACCTATGCATATTTCTTAGGATTATTTAGTTGGTGAGACTATTTTGCCAAAAACTAAAGTATCTGTTCTATTCAAAATGCATTCAAAATGCTTCTGACGATCAAAACGATGCGTACATTGAAACTATGATTCGTTAAAATTGAAAAACATGATTGATTGGAATATTTTAATATAATTTCTCGATATTTTTCATTAGGTAGTAGTGCCTGTAACTGCCTATATCAAAATTACTTAGTGTACTCAATATATAACTTAATCTGAAATTTATTTTACTTTACATTATACATGTATGAAAGTTTATTTTTATGAACAAACCAGCTAGTAAAATCAGTCTTTTTTTTTTCCCAAAATTCTTTGCAAACAAATGGTGAAATTTAACTGTATCACCCCTGATGAGTGCCTCCTCGGGTTTTTGCACGAAAGCCTTAACTGGATGAAGTTTCTAATTTCAGCAGGAATTTCTCTCATCCTTCATTCTTGAACGGTTTTCTTATAAAGGATGAATGGTGCCATAAAACTCAACGCTTACTATGTCGCTTATAGCAATGTAAAGCCTTCGCGGTTATTAAAATGATAAGTTTTTTATTTCGGCTATTGATAAGCCCTCATTCCGGATTGTTTATTCTTGTAGCTTAGGTCGACGTTTTTTTGCTTTGGTGACACAATTTTTATTTCCTTTTTTTGTGAGTTTTCTGTCATGTTTGTCAATTTACTTTGACATGGACAACACATACGTCCACGTTTCCATTGAAATAATTACATACGGTAGATTCGATTATCCATGTCATTATGTGCCACGCAGTTTTGTAATTAACTGCAATCATAAATGCGTCATATAAACGCCTGAATTTGAACGATGCTCTGGCTAAGAAATAGCAATGCTTGTGTTGGTAGGACGTTATCCAATAAAAAATGATCAAAACTCATCTAACGAAATTTTATGATGAGCATAAAAATTCCTATCTTGATATGCTCCCAAATTGTAGCCAAATCGAAAAACAAAATACTTAGTTATGCAATATCTTCATGGCTTATTTAAATGCATTTGACGATGTCGGTAAATATTGTTACATTTTTCTTCAATACCCGAATAACACGGGCTGTATAAGAACTGTGCAAACAGCTATATTTCGGTCGTAGGTCAGTGATTAAATGGGATAATTTATAGAGTGATCCCTTATTATAAAACCATTTATTGCTTTGCATAGCAATGAACAAAGCCATCAGTAAACAACCGAAGACTAAATTTCTTTTAAGTTTTCATGGTTATTGCGTTATAAATACACACACCAAACCCATGAATGGTTGTTGGATCGATTTAGTCTATATTCATTACAAGGTCTAAAAGTGAAACCGAATTTGACTCTTTCGATGCAACGCTCTTTACACTAAATTTGGGTTAATATTTTAGCTAATTCATCGAGTGGCTGGAATGAAATTAAATATTTTGCAAAACTTTGCGATATGATGCTGTAGATTTTTATATTATGGGACGCAAAAATAGCGAAGGAAACGCACATTGAACTTTTTATGTAATTAAAATAGTATTTACCTGACTCTTCCTCTACAATGGTCAAGGCTGTGGTCGAGCTGATGATGTCCTCCGTGTAGCCATCGCATCGCACGTGTGAAATCACATTGAGCAGCAGCAGTGAAATCAGGCCTGTGTGTGCAGACCAGCCCCAGATTCGTTTCATATATGCTGATGGAGTGACGATAAAGAACCGATGACAAACTCACTGAACACTGCCCCGAGCACTACAGGCTAAACTAAGAAAAATGGGCGGAATTGTAACGAATTGCATGCAGGCCTGGTTCGGAATAATCGAATTAAACGCGATAAATAAGCAGCAATTTTGGCATGTTTTGTGCTGTTTTCACGAACACGCTGACTGGCATCACAACGAAAATGTGGTATTGTGTTTGAGCAGTGCAACATATTTTTATACGTCGCCTTCGGTGGTTTTTATCTAATTCGGATTTTTTTTTGATAATTTTTGTGGATATGTGGTGATTTAAGAAAATCCCTATATAACGAGTAGCTCGCTTTTTGATCGTCTGGGTTCGTGGATTTCCACTTGAGGATTATACGTTTTAAACGTTTGCCAAGTCCATCGTCCCAGTCCACTTAACCGGATGCGTTTTCGGTAATTTCCATTTATTTCCAAATCCCTTCATAAATCCGGCGTGTGACGGCCAGCATAACGAATTGGCATTTGCCTAGAGCTTCACCGAATGTATCATCATCGCAGGATTAGGAAGAGAAAAAAAAAAGATACATCCTGGACTTCGGGGATATGCTCGAATTTATACGGTTTCAAGAAGACAAATTGTTTGGAGATACTTGCTTTCCAAAGTAAATATAATCCATCCCACCGGTGCAGGCCACATTGTAAATGTCATCTGCTGGCATCGGATCCCCAAATCTTCTCATATCTCATGCTCGCAAACATCAATATTGTTAGCATGGTAGCCTTGCTGCTGCTCTTCAGCTGCTCACGAGCAATGGCATAGTGCAGGTATCCTGTGAATGCCAACTCTTGTTTGTGTAACTGAGCCTGTATCTTCCTAGCAGCGCCTCTTTTAGACGCTGCGGTTGTCACGGTTACCAACTTGTAATGCCAATGAAGCCAGCATATGGGTTATAAAGCATGTTTTTTGTTGGACAACTTTTTTGTGCATCGGCCAACATTTTCTAGTCCGTTTCACTCGCACTTTGGCGAAATTGCTTCTGTGGAAAAGGGCAGGGCTCCAGCAGGTTGAAACGGTAAACACCCTGCGTGCTGATGGAAAAATGCAAGCTTATTAGCCTATCGCTAAATTACACGATTGTGGAATCGTGGGGGTCCATGCACGCACCATTTCCTACAGAAACGATAACTCCAATGTTAAGTTTAATGAAAAGTTGGAGAAATTAAGTTGAAACTCGTACAGTATTCTCTTGGCATTCGCCAAGGTTTAGTCGTTCTACATTATAAACTTGTGATTTAGGTTTTCACTTTTACATGTGCACTTGCGAGCAAACAAACTGGACCGCCTAAAGGTATTACGATAAATGCATTTTATTCAGCAAGTAGATATCCAGTTTAAAACCGGAATAGCTCGTTTTGTGAACAATTTAAAGTACTTTCAAATGCACCTACATTGACGGTAATTTCTTTTGAATTTCGTAGGAAAATAGCCTGCCAGAAATTCACATTATTTTGAAATTGCACAGACAATGTATCGTGCTTCAAATAAATTATGCAAAGCATTGTCAATGCCACTTGTGTATGCAGCACCGTATTCCCTGCAGAAACTCTTTTACAGTGACAGGAGTAAAGGCATGCAGAATATCCAAACAATGCGAATGATTTACTTTTGTTTTAAGGCTTTTTAACTGAGAAATTGATGGTAAATGTTTGTCGGATTAGACGCATTTTAAAGGGAGATTGTTTACAACATTGTTTACAAAACAAGCTATTCCGCTTTCAATTTGAATGTTCTTGTTGAAGAAAATACATGTATATCTTAAGGTGGGACAGTTTTTCTGCCCTCATGTGTAGTTTTTCATAAATGTATATTTATGTACCTTTTTGTTGGCTGTTATATATGCT
>JAQIXS010002880.1:0-20417 GCA_034700785.1 Rossiulus vilnensis
AAGAAAATAACAAGGAAAAATCAGTAAAATGAAGCAAATGATAAGAGAAAATTGGTAAAATGAAGAAAATGACGAGGAAACATCAGTAAAATGAAAAAAATGACAAGGAAACATCAGTAAAATGAAGAAAATGACAAGGAAACATCAGTAAAATGTGGAAAATGACAAGGAAACATCAGTAAAATGAAGAAAATAATAAAAGAAAATTTGAAAAATGAAGAAAATGACAAGGGAAAATCAGTAAAATGAAGAAAATGATAAGAGAAAATTAGTAAAATGAAGAAAATGACAAGAAAAAATCAGTAAAATGTAGAAAATGACAAGAAAAAATCAGTAAAATGTAGAAAATGACAAGGAAAAATCAGTAAAATGAAAAAAATGACAAGGAAACATCAGTAAAATGAAGAAAATGACAAGGAAACATCAGTAAAATGTAGAAAATGACAAGGAAACATCAGTAAAATGTAGAAAATGACAAGGAAACATCAGTAAAATGAAGAAAATAATAAGAGAAAATTAGTAAAATGAAGAAAATGACAAGAGAAAATTAGTAAAATGAAGAAAATGACAAGGAAAAATCAGTAAAATGAAGAAAATGACAAAAGAAAATTAGTAAAATGAAGAAAATGACAAGGGAAAATCAGTAAAATGAAGAAAATAACAAGGAAACATCAGTAAAATGTAGAAAATGACAAGGAAACATCAGTAAAATGAAGAAAATGACAAGGAAACATCAGTAAAATGAAGAAAATGACAGGGAAACATCAGTAAAATGAAGAAAATGATTAGAGAAAATTAGTAAAATGAAGAAAATGACAAAGAAAAATCAGTAAAATGAAAAAAATGACAAGAGAAAATTAGTAAAATGAAGAAAATGACAAGGAAACATCAATAAAATGAAGAAAATGATAAGAGAAAATTAGTAAAATGAAGAAAATGACAAAGAAAAATCGGAAAAAATGAATTAAATGGCAAGAAAAAAATCTGTAATTTCAGGAAAATGAAGAAAATATCATGGGAATATAAAGAAAGTGGAAAAATAAACAAAATGACACGGGAAAATCAGGAAAAATAAGAAATGGCACGGTTATATCTTGAAAATGGAGAAAATGGCATTAAAAAATGAAGAAAATAAAAAAATGGCACGGGAAAATGATACAAATTGCACATGAAAATTGGAAATATGAAGAAAATAAGGAAAAATGACGAATATGAAGAAAATGGCACAGGAAAATGAAGAAAATTGCATTGGAAAATCTGGAAAATCAGGAAAATGTCAAGAAAAAATCGTAAAAATAAAGAAAATGACAAAAACAATGATAAAAATGAAGAAAATGGCACGTGAGAAACGGGAAAATGAAGAAAATGGCAAGGAAAAAATCGTTAAAATGAAGGAAATAACAAAAGGAAATACAAAAATGAAGAAAATGGCATGGAAAATCTGGGGAAAAAACGACTATAATAACACTAGAATATGGTAAAAATGAAACTAGTTAATGGAAAAGACGACGAAAACGACACTGGGAAAATGAAAAAAAACGCCGAAAATTACACTAGTAAATAGAAAAAAAACGACGAATATGACACCAGGAAATGGGACAAAAGACGAAAATGACATTAGTAAATGGAAAAATCGACAAACATGATTCTGGGAAAATGCATAAAATAACGAAATTAATGGCATTTAGGCTTTTTTGGCATTTTCGGTCTTTTTCGAACATTTTTCGGTGTTTTGCGGCATAAGATGTTTTGCGGTATTTTTGGCCTTTTTCGGATACACTTTCACCATTTGTGTTAGAAAACATCATGTTCTGGCCGTGTAATGAAATATTCCATACCGTAAAACGAAACACGGACATAAAACAAAACGTTCGTTACATCACAACGCCGTATAAAAAAGGTATGAAATTATGTTAAATTACAATGTGACATAATATCATAATCGTACGTTAAGATTATGCTATATTCTTACCGTGGTGGGTAATCATTTTGGCGGCTAGCTGGCCTTTTTGTATTAATTTCAGGCATTACAGATACAAGACGATAAGCATTCTTTTGGCAATAATCAAATGTTTAAATGATTGTTTGTGAACTTACCGGGATTTGAATCCACTTTTTGACCGGTGTGTTTGGAAAATCACCCAACTAACTGCTCACTGGCCACAAAATAAAGATTGTACAGGGAGTTTTTCTACCTTCTTCTCAAATGGCATAACCCCGATGACGTTTGCATGGACTCACAATTTCGCTATACGCCCAAAACCCTAACAAACAAGAAAATCCAGACAAATGTTACGACTTATAAACATGATAATGCTTAGCAAAAATGCCAAAAACACTTTGTCTACGACATAGTTGACACCAGTAAAAATATTGATAAATCTGCATTAAACACTAACATTTCAAATTTTGCAAAACCCTAAGACCATGATGAACGGGAAAGCAATAACTACCCAAAATTAAGCTATTCACCATACCTTATGTGCGCATTATCGTGTGTGTAAGGGTTTATAAACCCTTTGATTTTCCCCTGCTGTTTGTGAAACAAGAAATTCCTTGGAAAAATTAGAAAAAAATCATCATCACTAACGGGATTCGAACCCTTTAAAAAAAAGTCCGACCCATAAAAATACAAACCTGATGCCTGAAGTGGGGGCAACCCCACTCCAGGCTCGTTAATGTGATCCCCCGACCACACGCTCAGGTACAGGGAGGCCGTCGATGCCCCCCTGCAATGGGGAACCCCAACCATCCCCATCTACCGAAGGGGTTCTTACCGCTCCAGGTGTGTACCAGGTCTACGAGCACCCTTCTCAGCAGTTGCCCTCCTGAGCTGAACGGTAAAGGATCCCTGAATCGGATATTTCAATTTTGACGAAAAAGAATATTAAGAAAACAGCATTTTTACGAATTTGATGCATCGGTTGAAGTTTTATTGATATACGGATAAAAATTGGCGAGAAAATGTCTAATATTAAAGGCAAAACTGATTTCGTAAGTGATTTTATCAATGTTATTTTGAACTTGATCAGCCATGTAAGTGTTTTGGGCAGCGCCATCTAGCAGATAGTTTGTCGTTAAAATGACTTGATTCACATGATATAGCTGATTTGTAATTAGACAGTTGTAACTATGGAGTTTATTTCGTAGTTTGGATTTAACATCTTGAAAAAACTCTGGTTTTACGAAGAAATTCACGATTTTTTTACCTTTGATGTATTCATGTAATATAGCTTCAAAATCATGGTAAATTTTCGCACCAGGTGTGTACCAGGTCTTTCAAGCACACTTTTCAGCAGTTGCGTTCCTGAGTTTATAAGTGTCCCAGCGAGTTGGTCAAACTCGTCTAAGAAGTTTTTTTTATACCATACGATATAAAAATTGTTGGAAGTTTCTCGACACAATTTTTTTGTAAAATTTAGTCAAAATTAACTCCATATTTGTCTTCCAAACTACGTAGACCTTCGTCTAAATAACTTTATTCGTGCTCTGGAGGTTCTCTAAACTCTCAGAACACGGTCTTAGACCTGCAAAAAAATATATATTTTGGCCAATAATTGAAAAACATGAATTGTTTAAATTTTTCGCCTAACAATTTTTTTCTTTTTTTACAGGATTTTTACCACATTTCCATAGATTAAGAAATTCCCCAGTAATTATGGAGATTCAGCGATTGTTTTGACACTATCGAAGATTTTTCCCTTAATTTTAAATGCAGAGTGTAGTTAAACTACGATAGTGCCAACACTTTTAATCGCTGAATCTCCATAACTACTGGGAAATTCCCAGTAACAAGCAGGTCCTAATCTATGGAAATGTGGTGAAAACCCTCCAATATAAACACCTGTTAAAACAAAAGCATTCATTAAGTGCATTGCAGTTAATAAATGCAATTCAATATATACCTGTTCATAAACATTCATCTTCAGCGAATACATTTGAATATTAAGAGTTTTCTAATTACTGAAACTGAGCTGTTGATAATTTAAACATTTTATTCACTTTAAAAGTTATGAAGTCAATTCAATAAGCGATTTAATATTTTAGGATAGTTTACCATAAACCCACCAATTAAGACCTTACCATTCTGCATTCGCCCATTTTCTATTTCTGCACATTTACAGGCAAAACTAAATTATACGGATCATAAATCATATCATATCAGTATTTCGCAGCTTAACATACAAAAATGCAAGTCGATGGTCGAAATACACTGAAAATACAGTATAAAGCAACTGTTATAGTAAACAGCAAAAACCCAGCAGAAGTGGAAGTTTACCCAATTTTCCACTTCATTCGGTCTTACTTTTTAAACCATACAAACATTCTCCACTACTTTCAACTACTTTCTAACTATTTAGTATGCATGGAACAGTTTACATCCAGGTCTATTTGAAACCTAAGATTTATTGAAGGCCTCGAAAATGTGATCTCCCACATTCTTTCCATATTAATTTGGAGGAAAACAACAAATGTTGACATTTTCATCACTACAGGCCTGAAATTTATTGAGATGCTGCTTGAATTTCATAACATCGTTGGCGAAATAAGCTCAGCTTTTATTCATAACAAACGATGTTAAATTAACCTAGCAACTTAACATTTTAAGGATTCCTATTTTAAGAAATCTATGGACATGCTGCTTTGTCAGAAATGAGATTTAGATGGACTTTTTAACTTGCTTGGCCAAGATATGGACAATCCACTGTTAAGCGGATACTTTAAACGCAAATCCTCTTCACGTCAGCACGTCAATCATACTGGTAAACTGCTAATTCCTCAAAGTAAGACCTTGGCACTTATCCAATGTACAAACATTTTTAAAGGCAAGAATTCGTGTATGGCAATCATCATTCGTTTTAAAGCAGAAGTTCAATTTTTCTCATAGAATACCGGACAACATAAGACTGCATACATGTATAAAATAAGTCGCCATCAATGTAGTTTCGTATCAGAACATTCACTTGCCACGGCACATGGCTAGGTATAAAAAGTGGTGCACACAATCAGGGATTACCCTCTTAGGTATCTGTAAATGCGAAAAATGTAAAGAAATGCACCGACTACAGCCACAGTTGCAAAGGGTTTTCAAGCGGTTTACGACCACATCTTCAGTATTGTAGGAATGCATGATTTTGCATTAAAAACAAAGAACAGCAGCGGAGGAATGCAGCTAATAGATTCACTCTATGAATAGAACTTGCATATATTGCGTTTGGGCAATTGTTATTAACGTACGATAAAGCCAGAATCGAGAACACCCATTATCTTAGATACACTTGTAAAAGAACTCGTCGCAAATATTTTGCACTTTAAGACCCTAATAGACAAAATTATTCTATTAAGAAGTGCAAGCTGTCAACCACCAAGTAGAGGTCTAATGAAAAGAGATCAGAGGTTGAAAGCTGAAATATTAAAGCGTATATGAAAACCACTCGAAATGTTGCCTATATTTCATAGAACATATTTTGGTCAAACCAGTTTAAATTTCTTCATGTAACAAATCTTCTGAACTGCCATCTTTGAGCCTAAAATCTAGAATTGGGAAAAGAATTAGACACGGCATTGATTCAAGCTACAAAGACTTCTGGAGGAAGAATTCACTGCCAATGTCAGCACGCTTTCAGTGACCTTGAAGCAACCAATAAGTTTTTCAAAGACAATATGCAGTTTAACTCCTAAAACGAATGCAGCTATTAGAAAGAAACTAGAATGAATCAACCCAGCAGGTGAACCAAATGAATAATTACAAATATTGTCTTCCTTTGCTTGGAAATTTGGTTTAATTTTTTTTCCAGAGTAATGTACATACTGGACAGTTCACATAAGATTCGAAGTTGAAGACCCACATTCAAAATCGAGTAGTTTCAAAAAAACGGAAGAACGAATATTCCAATTATGACTAGGAAATTCAGAATTTGCCAAAAAAAAAACCATGATATACAAGCGTGGTAAGGAATTCATGATATAAAAAATTGTTACAGCGCTGCAAAAGAGCACACAGCCTGATTGCTATTTTGCACACATTGGTGTTTTGGCAAATGTTATTAGTGTATAATAAAGCCAAAATCAAGAATAGCCATGATCTTTGATCAGTACACTTGCAAAAGTAGTCGCAACAGATTCACGCAAGGGGTCAAGCAAAAACTGTGGAATGATTACCATAACAATTTCCAGATTAAGGTTCAAATATCTCGTCTTAATTTTAAGAAAGGAAAGAAATGGTGGATTTCAATCCCCATTAGCATACAGCTTTCTTAAGAGTAACGGCTTTAATTTCCATTCTTGCATAGCCAGGTTGTCAAACGTTCATTAAGTCCAGTTTTAATTTTCTGGCTTTTTAAAAAAAAACAAAAAGACTCCAGAAAATGACCCAATAACTATCAAATGAAACACTGATTTGAATCCCTGAGGATTTATGTCAGGATTCCGCATTACGAAAGTACGAACATTTGTGAAGAAAGAATGCAGGGACCCAATAGTACAAAATTTCACCCAACTGCACATCATCGATCAGAAAAACGAGAGAAACAATCAAACGAAGGACTTCTTAGCATACAACCATGGTTCCGCATTTAGAAAATCCCAAAAAACAAGTTGTGAATAATTAAAATGTATTTTATTTTGGAAGTACGTAGAATTAGGGAAATCTGGTACTTGTACCACGTTACAGTAACCAATAATGTACGTAAGAAATACGGGGCATCTAATCAAACTAAACTTAAAAACACCAACATCCTATGAAACGATCACTACGCTAAATAAAATGTGAAGAACGAATGAATTTGTCAATACTTTGACAAGAAATGCCACGATCAAATTAAAACCCATCTAATATGTGGATGCTTATTTGGTACAACCATCGAAGCTTCTTTACTAGCCTAATGGATGATGGATTCCAAATGCAGTAGTCATTGAATTGTCACAGGAAATGAAGAAACCATAGAATATCCATTCAGAAAGTACCGCTGCATGTGTCAGGAATTTCAACTGCTTTTGATGGATGCATATCATGACGGACAAAATCTTCAATTTCCAGAGTTGATGATAAGACGAAAAGTGGACAAACTTGCCAATGGATATTAAATCCAAGGAAACGAAACCAAATTTAAATGTAATCCGAGTGTCTGAAGGATGCCTTAAACAAAAACCAGCAAATGGGTGAGGAAAAACTCGGACACCCAAAATGCTTAAATCAACGGAAAGCCACCTCAAGAACCCTGCCATCGAGACGACTACCATCGAAGATATCTGAAGGACAGCGAGTCAAGGTTTACAATGTTTACATAAGACCATAAAATAATATTAATGAAAGATTATCAAAGGCATTTCAAGCTTAATAAATTCAGATTGCAGTGCAAATGTTAACCCCCAACTCAGACTCAAGAATGTTTAAAAAAAAACTTTGCACAGGGGCAATTTCGCTTTATGTAATACCATCCTAAACTGAAAATTGGCAATTTTTGAGTTGTGTCACAGTTGAAGTACATGTGCAAATCCTGTGTTTTTGTCATGCAAATAAATGTGGATGAGCGTAAACTCGCACTTTAAATATTAAAATGTTTGAGACTCGACTAATTTGTCAATTATTTTTTCGTAATCATATGGAATAGCCATTAATTGTTTGTTAATATTGGACTACTCACTACTACATTCCTGATGCTTGACAAAATGAAAGGATACTAATAGCCCTCTGGGCTTCACGCTCCGAAGCATAGCACACCAGACCAAGGCCATCTCCAGATACTTTGGTGAACTCTATTTTTCCTATGAACAACAAAACAATTGCATCACAGGAAAGCAATGATAAACGATGCCCTTAGAATAATTAAGTAGGATAAGTTTCCTACCAGCCTCAAGGAATCTATCCATAAGGTCCAGCTTGGAATATTGCACAGGTAACTAAAATTTAAAAAAATAACATTAAAGTTGTTAGAATGAAGATTTCACAATTGCTTTTTAAAGTTTCATGCTTTTAAATAAACATAGTAAATTACATAATCATACGTCGTTTAATAATTTCTACCCCTTTACAACTGGTTGTACATAATTATTTTAGCCAGAAATATACATCCATTCTTGCAAACGTGGATGAGGTAATAGAAGAAATAGTCAAACAATAACCATGAACTGGAACAGTGTTTCTCAAACTGTGCTCTGCGGACCTGCACCGGTCTGCGGGAAAATTACGAAGAGAATTTTTTTTTAACATAATCACCACACAACCATTGAGTAAAACCATATTTTACTATCGAAACGAATGTAAACCGAATATACGTTATGTCAACAGACTGTGTCAATAAATACTGTTATATAATTCGGTAAGGTACAAAATTTAATTAGGTAATGAAGTTGAGTGGTCTGCAACATATGTAGCGGTACACGAGAGTAATGGTAGCCTATCTAGAGGTCTGTCATTAGAAAGCGTTCGAGAAACACTGAACCAGCAGTAGCAGCAATAGTTTAAAAGCTCTTTCTGGATGCCCCACAAATCATAAAGGTGTTAGTCTTTAAAAAAGGATGGCTATAACCAATTCAAGTTGTATAAACGAATAAAACGATTTTACTCACATTTCGGACTATAATTGTGCTAGAAACAGGTCCCGAATACCTAGGCAACGTCTGATCATCTGTGCCGTACGATCGATAGTCTTCTTGAACAGCTGTACTGCTAGTGCCAAAGTTACTAACAGCTCTTGGATAATCCCGGCGATAATCGTCAAATCGCGTGGTGTCATTACCTACAGCACCCATAATCCCAGCTCCACTGGCATTTCCAGCCCGTAAATTACTTGCCCCACGGTCAGAATAAGCCCCTCCACCCGAACCAAAGGATCTATCAGAAAAACTTGCAGTGCCCATAGCGTTTCCCCTGTCCACAAAACCTGCAGTGTTAGCCCCATTGTTATTCATGCCTCTATCGGGAAAATTTTGCATGCCAAAATCACCACGATCATACATCCCATCCATGCCTCCCTTACTTGCTCCAAAATTGCCCAAAATACCAGCTCTATCCGAGAACGAGTTTCCCATCACATTACTTCTGTCTAGAGTGTTTCCACCCATGCCCATCATTCGGTCAGGAAATCCACCAGCACCCATTATACCCCTGTCAGAAAAGCCGCCTCCACCCATGTTGCCGCCTCCGCCCATGTTGCCACCTCCGCCCATGTTGCCCCCTCCGCCCATGTTGCCCCCTCGCATATCGGACATGTTGCCACGGTCTGAAAAGCCTCCTCCACCCATGTTGGCACCTCGAGCTGAGAACCCTGCATTATTGTTTCCCAAATCGTTACAACCTGGCCCTCCCCAGCTTCCAGTAGGTCCAGTAGGAGCTGGATTTAAAAAAAAAGAGAAATTGAAAATGTTAAAAATCAACAACAGCGCTGCAAATATAAAACCCTCAAGAGCATGAGTGTAACACGACACCGTACCCATCACATCCCTTTTATCGAACATTAGGGCCCCTAAAGAAAGTGTATAGAAAAAAACCATACATTTATAACAAAATTATAAAGATATAGGATTTTTTATACATGGAGATTATCTTGAAATGGTTGGCATTTAATAGGCAATTAGATCAGTTTTAAGCATTGAATACAAACATGCCAAAAGTAAAAAAGACAATTTGAAAATGTTAGAAATCAAATACAGGACTGCAACTATATAAAAACAAAAGTGCCTTTGCCAAAAGGCATTTGCAAAGACAGCATTCTCGCTATAAACATGAAGGGCAATATTGTACTAACTTTCATGATTGTCATAAGCTACAATTAAATTCAAATAATCTTGCAAGGTTTATAACATCCTTAATTCCATAGGAGTTAAATAGCTTGGTCTTACCTTTAACATTTGCAAGTGGCATTCCATTGGCACCTAAGCCCATTCCAATGCCTTTAAGTCCCTCTAAAACGCAATGAAAGTAAATTTAGCAAATCCCCATAGCAATATTTTAAAGAAACTACTTGGCAAAATCGTTTACGATAAATGATTTTATTTATAAAAAGCAACAACACATTAACTTGTACTGACATGCAGCAAAGAAAAGTTTAAAAACTTACTTGGCAATTTTGCTGCAAATGCAGCAGCTTCTTCATTGTCATTTATGCGATCCTAAAATGAGAAGAGAGTGCATTAAATAAATATTACCTCATGCTCTGTAATATTTGAAATTATCCCCCCCTCCCCCAAAGCATTAGTTTTGAAGCAAAACTGACAAGCTAATCAAGGCAAAGAGCTCGACCGTTTGCGTGAATTTAAATGTGCAAAATTATAAAATTAATAGTTCTTTACATTGGTACAGTGGCCCCAACCATTTTTCCAATATTTTTAAAGGATAAACAGCTGTACATAATTTTTTTAAAGATACTTTACAGTGAATAACAATGAAAAATTTTAAAAACTTGAACTAAACTTACAATTTTAACAGTCATCGGCCGATCATGTAGCATTTGACCATGAAACATGGCTTCAGACCGAATTAAGGATGACAACGTATCGTTCAAAAACATGTTAATCGTCAGGTTCATCACGTTACATACATGATATGGCATAAAGGATACACACAGCTTGGACAGCTTCAACCGGATGTTCGAATGTCACGAGGCCATGGCCTTTGCTATTACCATCCTTGTCAGTATTCAAGTTGACATTTTGAACTCGACCAGCCATTTTGAAGACTTCTCGCAACTTTCTGACAGACACTTTATAATCCAACTAAAAAAATGATTAATTATACTATTACTCAAAATGAACAATCATCCATTTTCTCATATCAAATCACAGACACTATATAATTCATGTAATGAAAGGACAAATAAAAGTTCAGTACATACATTTGCAACAAATACTCTATTTGTAAGTGGGCTATTTATCCCCAAAGAATCCAGAAACTGAGGACTGAGACCGTATGTATTCCCCCATTTGTTCATCGACGAATTGTCAGTATTATTCATCATTGCACGATCCGGTCCATCATTGAAACGTTGATTTCCATGTCTAGAATTTCCGAACGAATCATTATCTATGCTTCGACCATCACCATGGTTGCTGCTTGATGAACGATCCCTTCCTAATGGTCCATCTTTAATTATTCGTCCCGTGTGATCTCTTTGCGAATCGAAATCCTAGATAAATGATGACACTAATGATGCAACTTCACATGTAGAACAAATCGCACATCACACAAATCGTGACAAATTAACTAACCTCTTTGACAACAAGTTTCCTTCCTTTGTATTCATATTTGTGAAATAGTTCCAGGGCTTTTTTCACAGAATTTGGATCCTTAAATTCAACAAGGCTAACAAACACACAACAGGAATTAAAAATCAAGATATTACAAAAGCATATTTCTTTTAATCGTTTTTTTAGTAAACATCATACAAATGACTTCAGATGCTTACCCACAACCTCTTGCTTTACCATCATCATCTTCAAACAGGTGTACGTACTCACAATCCTTAACTACAAATTAGATCGAATAAATTCACTTCAAGACAAAGATTGACTCACTAATTCAAATGCTTAAAAATGTATGAGCAGCTTACTTTTATCTCTGAAGAGATCCTTAATATCTTGCCATTTTGCCTCGTACGGAATATTCGCTATATAAATTCGCCGAGTGCTAGGTGGTTTGTCACTCTGGTCGTCTTTTTTCGATCGTTTGCCGCTGCTCCCAGTTCGTTTGTCTTCAGCGGAGGATCTTCTCTTGCTGGAAGACGTCTTATTTTCAGACTTTTCCGGTTTCTTTGTATTGTTTTCAGCTGGCTTTTCCTCAACCTTCACTCTATAAAGAACACATCATAGCCAGTGTTATATGGAATTTTATCGTAGGACAAATGACAGGACTTGGCATTATTCCTGAGTAATATCTGCATTGTCGTTTAAAGGTCATTTACTGGGTTCCCATGGCTTTGGTAAATTAAAATCCCCCGACTTTCCCAGATTAAAATTTTATTTTTCCTCTGACCTGCAAGGTCACCCCATCGACCAAAATAAAGGAACCTGCATTTAAATACAAATAATGTTTTTAATCAATTCATTATGAAAATCAGTGTCATGTTTAAGCTAAAGTACATGTGGAATGGGGAACATGAAATGGAAAACAGATTTTATTAGTGCGCCATATCCAAAAACATCTTTGAAAGCAAAGATCATAAATCATGGAACTTCGAATAAATTTCCGAACAAACAATGTAAACCCTGTGTGCTATCTGCGTTAACATTCCTCACGCCAACCCATGGTTATCTGCTGTGGTGAAATGCTTTTCCTTGGTTAACCAGAAGCTTACCTTGAGTTTTGTTTACCGTTTGTTAGTGCAAACGGCCATAAGTTAGGAAACGAAAGCTATTTGAGAAAATTCCCTAACTTGTTAAGAAATTCTTAAAATTCACCAGACTTTCCCAGATTTCCCAGTTTATGTGGGAACACTGCATAGAGATCTCCGATCACCAACATTGTCATGTAATAGCCTACCACAAGGAACTCGACGGCCGTAAAGCTTTCATGGGAGAAACGTGCTGTTAATTTTAAATCATTTTACAGAAAGGAGCCATCTGATGGCTAACATGATTCACGAGATAAGAAGAAAAATTTGACACTGAACAGCGCTCAAAATTCAACATGCGCATTTAGGCATAATTCGGCCATGTTTAGGCTTAGTTTAGGCATATAAGCAATTTGGACGTTGTCACACCTAATTTGAAAATTGTACATGTTTGCTTACTCTGGTTTTGGTGATTTCGCACATTCCACTTCTTCCGTAACTGTATCTGCCATTGTAAATAGAGCCAAATCAACAATAAATGACCGTAGCAAAAGTCACACTTCACTTAGGTTTCAAAGCGAAACAAAGACAAATCGCGCTGCTTAAACAACGAAATCACTTGCACGAATAACGTCTACGATGTGATCGAGAATCACAGTGGCGCCATCTTTTAAAAGAACGGCGCTTCAGCTAAGAGAGCGGGAATTTTCAAAATTAACTATACAATATAAGTTCAAGTAAAGACAATAGTTTGCAATAGTACAATTTTCTAGCATTAATATACTTCATTCAGGCTCCCAGAAGGCACCCAAGATATACAGGTCCAATATGAAACAATTTGTTGCACACAGTTTTGAACGTATTATTTATTATTACCATTAAATTTATTTTCCATCATGTAGAAATGGTCGTCCTTTTTTGTATTGCATATTTCAAATAATTTTAAAATGGTCCATTACGTTACAAAAACTAATTATCATGTAAAATTCCCAAATGGAACTTTCAAAAACAGAATGTCCAGTGTTCGGAGGTTCCATTTATGGCTTCAACCAATTTATGGAAGTTCCATTTGAAATTTTTACAAGCTATTTAATTTTTTTTGTAACTCGATGTGCCTTTTTTAAATTTCGTAACATGTGGAAGACAACAGAGAACGATCAATTCTACACGGTGAACAATTAATTAAACAGTGATAATAAGTAATTCGGGCAAAACTGTTTGGCAAATTGGGCATACATGTATATTTTCTTCAAGGTCATTGGGTGCGTTCTGGAATCATTAATGAAGATTTTTAAATTATAACACATCTTTAAATTTCTCGCTATCAGGTTTCCAACGTACAGTAAATCCTTCTGTAACAAAACCTTCTGTAAAATTTGTTTCAATTACAAAACATTTTTTCACTTCATTTACTGTTCGTTGGAAATAATTATCAGATTACAAAAAAAAATTAAAGATACTTTATAATTTAAAATTCTTCATTAATAATGCTAGAAAATTTTTGATCTTATCACTATATTTAACATATCAATTGAGCACAAACGATTTTTAATAAAGAAGTTTTCAAGGTTCTGTTAACATGTAGAACAAACATGATATTTACCATATCATTTTAGTTTAAACGCGTTTAACCATATTCAATCTCTTGGCTTTCACAATAACCATATGTAAAAGTGCTGCTAAGAAACGAAAATAAATAAAAGGACGAAATCATGGATATTCCAACACATTTCTAAATTGTTGTTTATTTTATAAAAATATCAATGTTTAACGTATTTATCTGGGTGTTTTTACTACTTTCACTGTGTTATCAACGCCAATATAAGACGCATTGCCACAAGAAGGCACAGACATATCATTGTCCGGAGATACCTGCAAATAATTAATTACACATATTTTATTAACGTATCAAAACAAAGTGAGACTTAAAGAGATGATAACGAACTCTCACACTTTCGAATTTATACCAGAAAAGTAAAACTAGTCTTTTGCAATTAATTTTATGTGCAAAGCTCCAGCCACAATCACAGCGACATTATCAGCGGATCTGATAACATGCCTACACGCTAAAGCTTTGGCATAACTTTACTCTTATTGTTCTGTAATTATGTAATATGGATATGTGTCTAGCAAAAATATTAAGTTTCCAGAAAGGTAAGGGATGCATTAAGAGAAAAGTTGCCAAAATTATTTGCTAGTGTCAAAGGTTTCACTAACAAATGGCATTAGGTCTGGTTCAAATATATCATTCCTATTACAATAGGTGTCTCTGACATAAAGGATCAGATCTCTTTACATACATCTATGAACCATTCCTACTGCAATTTAATTTCTATAAAAAAATATTTATAATCATAAATTAGAAGTTGGTATTACATGATAAATGGCATCAGCATTTGAAGCAGGATCGTCGATTTCACCTTAAGTATTTTCGTATGAGTGCAGGACATCTTTATGGCCAGAATATGCCAGTTCCTCAACTATTGGTAGTTGAAAAATAAAAAAATCATGATGGTAGATTCTTCTAAATTAAAGTACCTAGACAGAATCATTACCCAATGCAAACCCTAATAATTCAACAAACTGCATTGAAAACTAAACGTAGCATGAAAGCAAAGTGAAATTTCAAGTCTCAAATATTTTAAATCGTTATGCAGTAGGCCTACATGCACTTATTCTTAACTACTCATTTCTTACCATCAATTTCGCGAATGTTACAAGCCAAGCGTCGATTTAATCGGCATTCACGACTACATTTTGGTGAGGCACAGTTTAGACATGGAAAATGACACCCTGGACAGCCTTCTCCTAAACAATCACACACATCTTGCCCTGACATAATCAATCCATTTTTGCACAAAAATCGTCGTCTTTGTTTTGGCCTACAACAGAAATTCCAAAAGTTATTTCTAGCAGGGTGAAAATTTCCAGGCAAAAACGGTAACTGGAAAAAAAGGACAAGCATAAACTATGTAGAACAAAGAAATCGCACAGAGTTAAAGTTAACGAATTGATAAATTTATCTCTCATATTACGTGTAATAGGCAAATACAAAATATGTAAAATTTCACTTACGCTTCATTACAAATTTTACGAATAAGCGTTTTGGTTTCCTGGCTGCTGCTTTCCAGAGAATAATTTTTTAGAAACGTTTCCACGTTCTCAACTGACAATTGCCTTAGACTTTGAGAATGGCTACTCTGCTCAAACTGAGGAAGTTGAAAACGTGTCTCTCAGTTTTAATTGGACGATAACAATAAACAAATTAAAATGCTCTAGCCACCAAAGATATATTGTCATTTGCCATTTGAAAGCTGCAGGGTGACCCAAAAGCCTCACAACCCAAAGAATGAATCTTCAGTATATCTTCTATCATTGCATCAATCCCAAAGCACAAATGTCCACCTCATATATGCATTTATGGAATACACATATGTTGAACGTGTAATCCTCCCTCTCTGTGACACTACATGTAATTCACTCTTAATTACATTGCTAGACACACAACGAAGCATTGCATGGGGTATTGTTGCAATGAAACACGCAATGTGGGTTTGCAGTTCAGCCTGGGTTTGAGGGTTGTTCGCACACACTTTCTGTTTCAAGAATCCCCACAGAAACATACAAAAGTCTAGGGAATGGGGTGGCCACATCTTGTAGAAACCAGCAATTACGTTCTGTTACATCCAGCAATGAAATAAACAACATAATTGTTGTGTTTTAAATTGAAATACTTGTTTATTCGTTGCATCAATTAAACAACTTACAAAAACGAGCGCATGTAATTATGATGGCAGCAATGGCAGCGCTGACGCTAGCTTGCATAACAAGAAGACGCTAGAAAATTGGCAAGAAACTAGCTCGCTGCGTTCGGAAATGTAGAATTTGCTAGCTTGCTAGTTCGGCAATATAGATCTTGCTTTGCGAGCAAAAACTCGATTCGCGTCGAGCGTCTGCTGGACGCGAGTGTTATCCTAAGACATAACAGTTATTCAGGTACATTTGGATGCAAAATGATGTCAATTTGAATGCATCGGATTTTTGTTGGCATGCCAACCATGGGCCAACGATGGCCAACGGTCATTTTTTGGTATTTCCTATTTGGCTACCAACCAAGGCCCAACTTAGTTAGTATTGGCATGCGAGCCATGGACTAACATTGCCCTAACAATTTTGTGTTACTTGAGGCATAAAAATTATTTGCATATTTTCAATATAACAATAAATCTGGGACCAAAATAATGAAACGGCAAAATATTTAGTTAAAATAATTATTCGGTTAAATATTTAGTTAAACCTGTCATTATTTTGGTCCCAGATGTATTGTTATATTGAAAACATGCAAAGCTTTAATCGATAATAAAGTTTCCTAGTATCTATTATACTAATTGTAGATGTGGCCAACAGCAAAATTAGACAAAAACATGTGCATATTCCATTCACCCAGAGACCAGTTGTACCAAATTTTGATGTTTTATTTACATAATGCGCTCAGTACATATTAGATGCGAGCGGATATTACGGGCGTGAACAAGAGCCCCAAAAAGAACAAGTGGCGCCCCCTCGTGCGGGCAAGACGATATTGGCAAAAACGCCATTGTTCCTCAGCGTGAGGCGTCGTCTGCTGCGTCAGACGATGCAGGAACATAACAAGGTGTTAACACTGTGAAAGCATTTTTGAAGCTACAGGTTTGCTGTAGTTAAAAATATTTCGTTTAATCCCTTCATTTTAGTCCTTTTTGAAACAAAATATCTTTAAACTGGTAAGACCAAAACATGCCATTGTTCATGGAGGCGTACGTGTACTGCTTCAAAATGAGTTTTATCCAACTCAGAGATGAAATAAACTGTCCCATTCATCTTTACTTTATATGATTCATTCTTGATGTTCATCAAAAGTGACTAAAGACGTATGTCAAAACATTATGTCACTTTGGATGAACATCAAGAATGAATCGCCTAAAGTCAAGATGAACGAGAAAGTTGTTTTTATCTTATTTTTAGATAAAACTCATTCTGAAGCAGTTTGCCTTTAAAAAAATGGCATATTGTAAGAGAGGAGAGGTCCCTGATCTTACCCATACAGGACAGTGACCGTGTCCCCACAGCCGGCATAGCCTCGCCCATAGAGGGCCATATATTGAATTGCTATTCGGAATCTCCTATGCAGATTTGTCTATGCCAAGTAGAGATCTTCTTTATTAATCGCATCTGTTTTATTGTACGAATAAAAGTATCATTGTATTTCTTAGCCAGGAGTCCTTGCCGTTTTATTTGCGAGATGCGTATCCTAGCTTCTGACACGTTACGGACCTTCTCTCCCGGACTTAGATTTTCTGTTGCCGGCGATCTCTTTTCTCGGTTGCTGAAGGTAGGTTTTAGATCCTTACAACTGGCGCCTAACAACTTTTTGTTTTTATGACCTCACCGTTTCCTGCATACTCAACATGCTCACATGCAGCGCAGCAGCTGTTAGGATTTTGGCGGGATTTATGGGCTAACGTAGCGGCTGGGCCGCATTTCAAAAAACGGGTCCAACGATCAGCTGACCCTGTGAAATTCTTTTAAAGTGGTAGCTATTGTTTTTCTCACTTGCTCCTCATATTTGGACCTGTGTGGTCACGTTTTGCCGTTGCATCTGGCATTTCTGAATTTTGTATTTCTGAATGGAAACCTTGTTAGTTGATAGCCATGGTTATGGCAATAACTGCAATATTTATTTGAGATAGTAAATAAAACAACGGGAAGCATTAGAAACCACCACGCTCGCCTCTGATAATTTAATCAGCAGCTTCGAATTCTTTGGCCTCTTCAGGTCACGATGACCAATCGACCCCTTGCTCTAACGTGCCGCTCACAGCAGCCCCACCCATGGCGGCAGTGATGCAGAAAGGGTTTGATCCCGCACCCCCGGGCATCAAAGCGGTCCTACCCCCAACGGCATTGGCATCCACGGAGCCTACTGCGACAAGCGTCTCTCCGCACATCGCTCTGACAGCGACGGCCTCGCCCGATTTCTCAGCATTTTTTCGCATAGAACTTACGATCGGGGGCGGTATTCTCTTACCGGCAAGTCTCGCCGCGGTGGGAGAGCTTCACCCAATCCTCTTCGACTTCACGTCGCAAGTCTCGGCCATTATTGTCGACTTACAGGATCACCTGGCTTTCACCGATGCTCGACTGGTGGCTTCACGTTCGCCCGCTGATGCCACGACAGCCAATTTGAACTGTCTGGCGGCGCAACTTCGGTTGCAGGCCACCGCGACTTAAATTCCCTGCGGTTTCCTACGCCCTTCGGCCCAGTCCCACCACTCCTCGTTCTCGTCGTCGTGTCTCTCTTTGCTGGACCACCCTAGGGCGCGTCCGCGCTCTACGAGCCCTCATGGTCAACCCGGCATCTCGGCCCTCGACCGTCCTCGCGAGTTTACTCCATCACACATTCCAGTTCAGCGAGCTCCACACGCTGCCCTGGCTCATGTAGCAGTAAGGGGGGGCTTGGCCCCCGCCAGAAGCGAGCTAACCCTCCCGCTTCGCTGCGCGCTTCTGGGCGCCGCTCACAACGGACCACTTCCAGCTCCTCGTTGCCTCATTCGGTGTCACGTCGCCGGCCACACAAGCAATTGTCTCCCGACAGCAAGTATCGCGACCCAGCCATATTACACGAGGTGCTCAAAATTGTCGGTCGATTCCGTGGTGAGAAGGGCGAATTCCGCGAGTGGTTCGGCCAGTTTAAAGAATGTCGCTGGGCTCCGGGTCTAGCACCTCGAAGTTCTCGACGTAGCCCTACGCCCGTATGAGGGCTCCCGTTTGTCCGCCGATGAACGGCTGTAGCAAACAGCCTACTGTTCAAGTACGCTAACGTTTTTCAGGACCCTGGGGTCCCCACTAAGGTTGCGCCATAGTCAATTCGTCTGGTTATAGATGCACAACCGTTCGCTACTAGAGCAATCCCGGTCGCACCGAGACAGTGCACCGGTATGCAAGAAAAGTCAACTTCCTGCTTCAACACGGTTACATGCGGCCTGCCACTTCTGAATGGGTCGCTGCATCCTTGTTGGTGAAGAAGCCAGGCGAGTTCCGACATGTGGCTGGTCACTGATTCCCAGGGCCTAAACCGTGCCACAGTTTCGGACACGTACCTGTTACCTAAAATGGACCAACTTTTGGCAGAGATCAAAGGCAAACCTTACATGTCCTCCTTTTACTTGACCAGTTGCTACTGGCAAATCCCTATAGCAGAAGAATGCCAACACCTGTTAACCACCATCACCCCCTTTGGCACATTCTGTTATACCAGGATGCCGATGGGGGCTCGAAACTCTGCGGCCCACTGCCAGTGCGTCATTGATGCCATGCTCTTCAGCTTCAGCTTGGGAGGATAGTGATCATCAATCAGAAAAAGGTTTTCCTCAATACCAACCTCTCAAGCGTCCCCTCTCGAATACAAATCAGATGTGGTACATAGATTCAATTACAGATGTAGACTGTTTGAAAGAAGTGAAAATAGCTCATGGAAGTAGGATATTAAATCATAAATCGTTTATTCAATGCAACAGATCCTAGGCGAATAGGTTTATTTTAAAGACATAATTACTAGCAACTGCAATAGAAAGTCCAAGGCGATCGGTACAGAGCTAACCATCTACCCATCCAACACGATCGACCGACTGTCCGAAAGCACTTACCCCAGTACATTCGGCGGGTCGTCCAATGATTTTGGCCAAAGATCGCCTAATCCTTTGATTTCTTTCAAGTACAAACCCCAAATGAATTTATTGAATTCACTCTATTCTCGCCTTATAGGTCCCTTCCACTCCAAAAAAAGGATTTTGAGTTCAATTTAATTTAATTAAACTCAGTACCCTACTAGCAGCAAGTTATTTGCCATGTGGTGGGGGGTTGTGTAATCCATCAACACAAATTGTTTGGTGATTGCCACCTCAATGGGGTGTACACCGGCATCATTTTAAAGTTGAATTTCATGCAGCTCAAGGCTGTCCTTTGGAAGAGCATCCTAGCGTGGAATGGCATGCAAGAAAAATGACCAGTAGTACGGATCCGAATGTGCTCGGAGTTCAATAAGAGGGTTGGAATGACAGTTTCTACTACCTTGGTGGTTACGTTTAAAGATTTTCTCTACCAAATCAC
>JAQIXS010002881.1:0-20412 GCA_034700785.1 Rossiulus vilnensis
AACTAGGATCCTTAGGAAAAAAGAAAACTATAAAAAAAACGTATGTCTAAATGAAAGTACACGTACTAATCACAGAACGTTTTTTTAAACTTAACTTTTGTAATGACCAATGTCTCAGAACATAAATACATTTAACAATTTTAATGTAAAAAAACGCCAAAGGGGCCACCACCCCTGGGTCTGGTAGCAAGAAACCATGCCAGGCGTCAATGGTTCGAGATTAGCTATTCATTTTTTATCTTTTATCTTGAATATCAAATATGGAAAATTCAAAAAACACCATAACAGCTTTACAATGTTTTAACGTTTGCATTAGCGAGACGCTAAATGTGTGTTTAAACTTTTTTAAACACATATGTGCATTAATTTCAGCGTTTTAAGCATCAAATAATGAGCGTCTGGGCTTCACGACCCTCATGCTCACACGGTCGGCACGTGACGTCACAGTCACCGGATTCAATTACCGTAATCCTTTTTTTAAGCATCAGCATCACGCCAGCTTAAGCTCGTCTAGTAAAATTTATGACCAATTAAACCGATCTCGCCTTTACGATCGCTGGTGGTTGGCATTAGCAGCCGTTGCTTAGCCACCGTTTAATTTAAAACTCACGGTGACGCTCTAAAAAAATGGCCGAATCTCGTGAGCGAAAAGCAAGCTCACCATTTACAAAAATTACTCCCACATTTTTACTGCGAATACTTATCGTAATTGGTAAATTTATTTTTACCCTGTAGAAATGGTCGTCTACGAGGGTTTAAGCTTCGGATTATAATTTCAAAAAGTCCCGTTTATTTATGCTTAGCAAAGTAAAGAAATTTTAACATGTTTTGTTTCTAACTTCTCAAATTTTATTTTTGGAGTATATAAACAGAAGCTGAAACCCTAGTGGACGACCAGTTCTACACGGGGGGAAATCAATTTAGTAATTATAATACGTACTTGAAGAAAAAGCATAATTTTTTGCTTAGTGATCATGCTTTTGTGGTCAACTTTAACGTAAAATTTCATCTTTAGGTGCTTAACTTATGATTACAAGCATTACAATTTACATGATTTTCAGGGTTTCCTCCTTTATTTTTAACTTATGAGCAACAAAAAATGGCATTAATGCCACATAACATGACGTCAAAATTAATAAAAAAAATTACGTATTCGACCTTTCACCATAACTAACGGATAATTAAATATAATAAACCATTTTAGATGACACTTGTAAAAATTCCACAGGTTTTTATATTTCATAACATGATTCCTTAAGTGACATTTTTTTTAAAAGACTGTCTTTAAATTTGCAAATAATAATGACGTCTTTATTTGAGTGGATGACGTCCATTGTCAGATTTCATTACCCTTAATTGGGCGAGTTTACAAAATTGATTTCTCTAATTTTTGAGGGTACGTTTTTGCGAACCTCCAGCCTAGCACGGCCCGTAATATCCGGCTATCAGAAATAATAAGCTTCTTCGCCAATAATTAAGAAAGTGGAGTCGCTTATGTTAAAAATTAATATTTTTCCATGCGACACTGGAGACGCTATTGCGAAAACTCAGTCGACTAAGTTAAGACATTATGTCAGAATATTTTCGTAAAACAAACCACGAATCAGCATTTGCGTCACCGCACTTACGGTATTGAGAGGATTAATGGCGAATGCCATGGCCCTGATTAATGAATGCATGCAGTGCTTCTAATGCGAGCTGCAAAACTATCAATTAACCCAAGGCTACCAGGGTTCAACTTCCACTGAGAGACGGACACGATTTCTCAAAGAGGGATTGAATTTCTCCCGAAATCTGAGGTCCTCCTCTGACAATATTCTCAATGGTTTCCGTCTGAGCCTAAATCAACTCGCAACATTAGATTAATCTTCCAATTAAGCCATCGGTCTGTAATCAAGACTTAACGGCGGTTGCATCAAGCCACTCACTACTAGATTGATTTTTTGTATTTTGTTTTAGCAATATTTCATAGTTTTTTGGTAGCACATTTAGACTCGTTCCTTCGTTATTTGGCACTTTACCATCGTGTTGCACACGTTCCCATGCTCCCTATTTTTTACCCCGAAACTAATGGTTGTTCTGAATGGGAATTTTTTATTTTCTGACAGGTGGTTGTTGCGTTTAATCAGTCGTCAGCGTTTCATATCCCTTCGCAATTTTTTTTTGAATTGGAAGTGCCAAATGCGGTCCAGCGCAATTTCGTCCATTCAGCGAAATACATTATGCATCCATTATAATACCCGTGTTTTAACACAAAAGCGGGTTTTCCCCTGTGAAATATGGCAGGGTTGGATAGTTGACACAACAGAATGGGGGAGTTTTTAAGGAAGTATCCGAAGCTTGTTCAAATGCTTATCACACCCTCGTTTTAATGCGTAATTTTCGATCTAAATAAAGTGTCTGTCGAGATTGCAAGCTTTAGGTGCTAGGGCAAGCAGCACCAGTTCAACGTTTTCTTTTATTAGAATTTTCTTCCCTTCCTTATTTTTCTAAGTTCAAAGAATTTTGTAATCTTAAGCGCAACAAACTTGTTTTGGCATTTCTTGAGGCATTTATGTGTTTTTCATGTTCGTCTGCTCAGATACGTTGCCGAAAAAAATTGAATTTCAGATTTTTGATGGAAGTAAAGCTACATACTTTTGCACATGAAAAGTAGAAATTTGTAGCAAAATGCATGTCCACACGTTCCTATATCAATATTCTATATTTATCTAATGTACGCAATCATTTTCTACAGAAATGTGGACTTATTTTTGATTTCGTTTTTCTACAAATTTTCGTAATGACGTTCCTTCAATTTTACAAGTACGGTAAATTTTTATTTTGTTAAAATCGGGCAGAAATCCATCAGTTGTGATTACTTAGATCGCTACCTTTGCTATGGTTATATTTATAAACAAAATGTTATTGAAATTTTGGGTAAGTTATAGTGATTTTTAAACTAATTCGTAATGAATTTTTCTCAGATGTCTCATACACGTTATGGATCATAACCACAACTTTCCTAACCAAGTTTTTATATCAGTAAGAATGCTCATGACATGAAACATTAGTGGATAAATGCAGAAGAAACTGTATACCATACGATAAAGTTCTTGCTTAAACTTTCCTTACTTAGTTTTAAGTTAACGATTTCGAGGAGATGCATCTGAAAACTTTTCACCCTTTGATTACTCGAAATTTGAATCTTTCTTATCAATTGTGATATCAGGTTTGCCAGATAGTAGTCGACGTATAATTTTTATCAGTTTTTTTCTGTTATGGTATAATGGCTCTTTGAGGTTAATCCCACCCACTTGGAAGTGGTTGAATTCGATCTAGGCGAGGGAATTAACCCATTGAAAGATAAAAATTTTGGCAAGAAAAAAAATGGCATACACCAAGGCAGAGATTGGTTGAAAAAATGCGTCTCCTCATTGTGGTCATCACTACCGAATCAGACGTCATTACCCTCTCCTACAACTTCAAACAGGTTTGGTGCACAGTGGTTCATTATTCATGTCGTGTTTTTATATCAATTTCATCTTCCCTCCACCTCAACCCCATGGGTAGCTTTAGATCTGCGTCTCAATGGAATTTAGGTGCGTGGGTTTCTTGAAAGTGCTTGATTGTGCTCTTTTAATTTTTAATTAAAGAGTGGCATTGACGCAATATGATATAATAGCCCAGCTATTGTTAACCGTTAATTATCGCCCACTTTCATTCCTGAAAGCAATCGACAAGTGGGATTAAATCGAGCATGATGCAACTGGGCCTTAAATGAAAGCCAAGATCATCAACTCCTGAATTTAGATTGAACGGATTCAGTAATTTCACGTGATTACGCTACGTCAGTAGTCTTCCCTAAGGTTTATTTTATATCAAATTCCTATTTTGTTGCCGTTACCTTTTCAATTTGATCACGTGTGCCTTCAGAAAATGCACGTTTCGACTTGTGGAGCACATTGCATACTAGGACTGTGAACGCAGCGCTCCAGATAAGTCGGTGATGGCGGGTTCGAAACCAGACAGAACCTGATATTTTTTTACCATGTTTTAGCAGTTATTCCCCTCCCGACTCGTTTCGATCCTTTAAACAAAGTTTATGAATACTGTATATGGCGCTTTTTTTCTTGCAGCAATTCGTCGCAATTTTTTTTACACTTTTTCATAACCTGTATTATACAACTCCCGCATTCCTGCGCCAGGAGACTAGCTCGTTTCGTGCCTGGCTCTTTTTTCCAGGCCAGTTTTCTTAAATTTCCAGAGTTTAAAAATGGGCTTAGCCTCAAAACTAGTTTTGTTTACGCGCTCCCAGAGGCTGAGGGGGAGGACGAGGAAGCAGACTGAGAATTTGCGGCGATAAAGTTACCCAAATTACGAGAGGATCTGCGGTCAGGTTGAATGACGACACACAGGCCCTGCATGGTAGCGTTAATCGACGATTAATTAGTAGGGGGTTAAAACACCACGTGCTTTACCTGGCATCGCTGTTTCAGTGCTAACTTCACTTACGAGCAGAAAAATTGGTTTACCTAAAGGGTATCAAAAATGTATTTTGTTCAACAAGTAGATATCCAATTTCAATTCGGAATAGCTCATTTTGTAAACAATTTATTGCTTTTTAAAATGCACCTAATTGGATTAAAATTCCTCATCAATATCTCAGAACAACAGCAAACCATTTGCATTTTTTTGGTATATGTGCATGCCTTTACTCATCTCACTACAAAATATTTCTGCAGAGAGTTTGTTTCACCCCCCTCCCCTGATTTCCAAGATTTTAATATTTACTATGCATTTATACTGCAGTTAATGAAATTATTATATCAACTATTGGACAATAGCCATATGAATTATAATTCGCTTCGAGCTTTAATATTATTATTGTTGCTGTACCATATTCTGAGATTTTAAGAGTTGCAATGAAAACGATTTGAATAAGTTGTTGAAACCACGATGCGTTTTCGGTACAATTGGTGTGAATTTATGGCATTGCATTTTCAGGCTGTTCTCCTGCGAAATTCAACAGGAATTTCAGTCGATTTAGGCGCATTTGAAAGTGTTATAAGTTGTTCACAGAGCTGTTCCGATTTTAAATTGGATACTTACTTGCTGAACAAAATTAATTTATTTTTTGTAATACCTTTAAGGTGGGCCAGTTTCTTCGCGTTTTTCGGTTTTCAGCGTGCCAAAAAGCCGCGACATTCGCTGTCACAAAGTCACGAGGTCAGTCCTCAGGCTTCTTACCTTGGTGTTGACAGCCATGATCATGGGGCTGAGAAACAGCGGAGTGAGCACGAAGATGAGCGTCTTCCAGTAGGGCATCAGATGCTTCACGTTGGTAACCATGGCGACGAACGGGGGTTTTGCGGTGAAAGCGAAGTAGAGGGGCGGCCAAGGGACGAAAAATTAAGCAGCAGAAAATTAGCAGTTATCGATCACGCACGATGAAGGTTCAGTTCAGTTCCGAGTCCGTTTTCGGCGGCGGAGTTCGCTGAGGGCGACTGGAAAAATGGCGCTTCACGCTCCCGGAGCAGAGTCCGAATTAGCGACCAATATGGTGATCTGTTTGCGACGTTTGATTAGGATGAATCTTGAGCGTCCAAAACCGAATTGAGTGCGAATTTCGAACGGCGTTCTGGAATTGGTGTTCTGGAACTCCCAGCCGACAGGCGTTCTAGAATTTCCGCACGGATGGACGAAGGATGAAGAGAGGCAATCGACTGGAGAGAGGGAGAAGAAGAAGGAATCAAACTGATTTTTCGGGGCGAATTTGGCGTCCTAATATAGCGGAAGAAGTTCGCCGGCAGTCCAATCCAAAACGGAATACGAAATTAGGCTACCACCAGAAGCACCAAAGAAGAGAAGGAGAAGCCGACCTTGGAGCCGGTAGCAGGCGCCGCGCTCGCTCCCATTGGTTCGTTCCGGGGGCGTGCCGATGACGTGGGAGCGCGCGCACCAATCGCGTGCCGCCTGCAGGGCTGACCTCTCTCTGGCTCGTGCTTGCGCAATGCATGCCGGGAATCGACTCGGCGCGTGACGTCGGTGGCGGCACGAGATCGCGATCTCGCGACGTCTCGTGGGACGGCGGAATTTTTCTGCTTGGAAGAAAAAACAACGTTCGAACTTCGAAAGCGAATTTTTCGGGAAAACTGGAAATTTGATCGCCCGATTTGTTTTTCAGAAAGCCGGACTGGCCGAGAATTTCTGGCGAAAACTTCGGACACCGCACCCAGTCTGGGAAAAATGGATAAGGTACTAAAATCCGTTTTGCTCCGATCGCGTTCTTTTTCCAAGGCGTTCGGTAAAATGTCCGAGGCTCAAAATGTCTCCGCAAGTTCGCTGTTGCATTTCTCTACTGCCTATCGATTCGCGATTAATTTTGCTTTTAAAAGCGAAATTTCTTGAGAAAAATCCGCCCATTCAACCTTGTTTTGGTGGCGTTTTTTCAAGGGCTTTCGCAGAGTTCATGTATCAGGACCGAAAAGCTGACCAAAAGTTTTAAAAAATGACAGAAAGTTTATAAAACTCAGGTTTATAATTAATATATTGGTTGCTATATGAGATCATATTATGGGCGCAAATAGTCGCCACGTCCCTCTACGTAAGCCTCACAACCAGGTGAAATTCAGTCGTTCCCTATGCTGTGGAAGCTCGGTTATCCGTGGCAGTGAGGACCGCTACTATTTCGAATAATCGAAATATTCGCATAGTCTAAAAAAAATAGGTTCAACTATAGGTATAATAAATATGAACGAGCAAGTAAGGAAAGACGAAATTCTGTTCGAAAAAAATTTGCTAACAACTCGTTTTTAATCAGTTATAATCAATTTTCAAGCCTCCAACCAGCATGCACCTTCGCGCTCTTACCCTTCTTGTTAGGATGCTTTTTCAAGGTTTATTTGCTCGGGACATCGCTTAATCCGATTATTTATCCGAGCATTCCGAGGTTGTTTCACCTAGGTTAAGCCGAATATCGGTTAATCGAGCTTCCGCTGTACTTCATATGGTATTTTCCGTCAAAAAATTAGTTTGTGTCAAGTAAAAAAACCCATTCAATTATGACATTTAGCTTACCTTGAAACTATTATGCGAAAAAAAAACGCGCATACAAGTGCTAATTTCTCATGTATTTACGGCAGGTTTTCGGTGCAGTATTTCTTATTTCTGATGTTTGGTGGCAGTTCATAAAGATAGTCTGACCCTCTAACTTTAGACCAACTAACGTCCCATTCTCCCTGCTCTGGCCTAGTTGTCCTATGTGTAAACAAATGGTCAGTATGACTTAGCTTATTTTATTTGGACAAAATGGACCAAAAACGTAATTAATAATGTCTCTGACTCGTGCTGTCTCCAGTCGCCCATGGCGTCTTTTACTATTTGCATTTCACTTTAAGGTAATGATCATTATCACTTTGCATGGTTCAATTTTTAATAATATCATTAGCTATTGTTCACGGAAAGTTGAAAAAGAAATCGCCCATGAACGACGTCGTTTTATGGAACAGATTGACGTCTATTCACAAAAAAATGATCTAAAAATACGTTAAACTTAATATTTATTTCATCAGTATGATTAGTTGTTCTGATGAAAAGGTTTCTCTGTATTCAGGAGCTTAAACTCTCGCACGAGGCAAAAATTGGATGTCCAAAATTATTGACCCTTGTACCTCAGTCACCCCCCTCTACAGTCCATGATCGACCGATTTCAGTGGATTACAACGTTGGACTACAACTTCTGAGTGTCTTTTATTTATATGACGTTAAAATTGCTGTTATGTAAACAAGAAAAATGAGTGTTGAGTTTTATGCTTTGGCACGAACGATTGGTAAACTTCAGATCAAACCAGAAGTAACAAGCGAACAGCAATAACATTTTTATTTACGTTACTGTAATATGATACAGTTGCAGCAACTTCCAACGAGTGCTAGTAATAGGAAAGCAATAATATTTATTTTTGTGTTATTAAGAAATCCGTGGTGTACTTTCGAATTATTTGGTTTAATCCGATTGGTTATCCGAGCATTCCGAGGTTGTTTCACCTAGGTTAAGCCGAATATCGGATAATCGAGCTTCCTTCAGTGAATATATATATATATATATATATAAGTATTTTTCTTAAAGATTTATATCGTAAATTGGCATTTATTTTTAGTTACTTGCAAACGTATTTTTAACCTAATTCATATTAAACGGCTAATCGATGACCGATTTACGTCGTTTCGTGAAAAGTCGTGCTGTTTTAGGAGCGTGACTAAATCGTTTATATTGACGTACATCAGTTTTCTATCGATGACTTACTTAATTGTATTCTGGCAAGGTGTAGCAAAACAGCTCGTCTATTCTAAGAATAAAAAATAAAAGCTTGTAAAATGAAATTCTTAAAACATGCCATATGCCATATTGCTTAAATATTATAAAATTGGATAGGGATTCGCACACGTAAGTTATTAACGTTCCTTAAAAAAAAGCTTAAAATCACCTGTTGGCTCGTGTAAACCAATTTTGAAATGTTGAAATTAAATTAAAATCGAAATTGAGACAAAATCAATTGTTTACCTATAAAGGCTTTGTACCCTCACAAATGGTTAAGTAAACTTTTTAAAATAAGTTTCAATTTGTCTATAATAAATTAAATTTGAAATATAATGTAAAGAAATTAGTCTCAAACAAAAATATTGAAAATGCTGTACACGGTAAATTTTAAAGAAATGTATGTTGTTCCGTCACAAATGAGTAATTAAACTTCTTAAAATCAAATTTTCAATTTGCTCAGGATAACACTTGTTTATATGAAATCTGGAGAAATTTATCCCAAAAATAAATAACGGAAGCTGTTTCAGATAAATCTAAATTAAATTGACCTCTTGCAAAAATAAAAACGTCTTAAAAGTAAATTTAAAAAAACTTGTCTAAATTTTTTTTATCGTAATTCATGCATACGTTCTGCTACGAAAGAGAACATGACTACACTTGTGAAGCTATTGTTTGAATTTGAATTCGATTTTAATAACTTATCAAGTTTTTTTTAATAATTTGCCTCTGTTTGTCACATGTGGTATGCTTTAATTATTTATTACTGTTGTTGTTGTTGTTAGTAATAGTAATCGAGCTTCACATTAGTTTTATTTGTAAAGAAAATGTTATTTTTCGACGCATGTTTTCCAAACACGTCTACGAAAATGCAGGTGATTTTTAACTCTTTAAATTTCTCCCACATAAGCAATGTCACATACAAAGGCATTGTTTTTTTTAATGTCTGTAAATGTTTGCTCGAAGTGCTCAACGTTTATTGACGCCCCGTGATAACGAAGAAGCGCAATTACATTGTTTATACTTGTAGTGGCATAAAAGCTATTACTTTTTCGCAACAGTGTTGTAATTTGGGGGAGTGGACACCTCGTGGTTAGTGCATGATGTCTCCCTCCTCATTGAGAAATCTTAGATCTGCCATTACTCGTGACCATATATGCATGGGTCAGAATTCAGTTTTACTTTGGCATATTTTTTAGGTCGTAAACAATTAGGCACGACGCCTTTCTCGTGATTGTTAAGTATTTGAAAATTGAAATGTTAAAAGCATGCACTATTCGATGAATAAAAGGGGTGAAAATGAATTATGGAAATAACCCAAACAAATGTCGTAACATTTCAACGTTTTTAATTAGCGGTTTGGCAATACATCAACATTTAGCGCAAAAAGTACGACATATTGTCAAGGATTTTGTGGAAACGCAGCATTTTAAAAAAAAAATCACGTTTTCTAAACGAGAAGCTTTTTTTGCAACCATTTTTCACGATAAACGTTTTATTATTATTATTATTTTAAATGCGAATAGAAATCGGCTCTTTTAAGCGTCAAATCAGTTCGAAAATTTGAAATCAATTAAATAATTGATACTTAAGAAATTACATGTATTTTTTTTTATAAAGTCATAAGGGTCATAATTTTTCTTAACGTTTCGGCTCATCATTTGACAGTTTTAAAATGTACATTAAATTTCAAGTTTTTTACGGCTCGTAAAAGTAATAATTGGAGTTTTGTAAATAATACCAACATTATTTTTCAAAACGATCCATCAATCATGGGTTGATGGATTATACTCTTGCAACATGGCATTTCTTTGCATACAGTCGTATGCGGAGTTAACTCCATTGAAATTGAATTAATATGGAATTAAATGGGATTTATATGTATATCTATTTAAAAACCAAACTTTAGAATCACGTATGTTATGCAGACGTTCCTGAAATAAACACATACTATATACATGTTTGTCACTCCAAATTTAGAATATTTTACCACTGTCAGGCACAGATCAGATCTTAAGAGGCCAGAAATAAAAGCGGGGAACGATATATCTGATCTCTGAAGATCAGGTTTGCAAATCTGGACTTCACTTCACTCCGGATATTTTCGTATTTACCGCCAATTCAAAGCTCAATAATCCGCTGGAATTTTACAAACAATCAGTTGTGAGTTTAAAGATTGTTATTAATTCGATAATATTGTTTAAAAATGTGATTAAATTTGTAATTTTATTTTTACTAATACCAAAATAATTTTTCTAAACAATTTCACGTTTCATATATTTGTGCTTGCGATTGTTAAGTCGGACATTTCCTATTTATGTATGTTTTATTTATCTGTTTTGTTTATTTCTATTTTTGCATTTGATTCCCCCTCCCCCCACTCCGAATTTTACCGTTTGTTTTACGATCTGGGTTATCACCAAATCAAACATTAATTTTATTTACCTAGATTTTGAAGTGGTAGGGAATGCTTTAGGGAATAATAGCGAAGGTTGTTATGGAAACCTGCCCCTGTTTACCGGTGTCGTTGTGCCAGATCTGGCCATAGCAAAGTGACCATTTATAAGTTGAGGCTTTTTCATATTTTGTCTTGTTTTTGTTCCTGATTAAATTCGTGTTTTAAATTCATGTTTTTAGGAGTAGCTAGGCTTTAATTAAGAACTATTTTTTGTAATTCACAATTGCTGTCACTCCCTTTTCCCTCCTTTTCTGTTATCTTTTTACAAAAACGTTTCTGGAGTCACTTTAAATACTTAACCAAGTTTGCAACAAACTCCCAATAGAGCAGTTTTAATCAATCAAACATTGTTAACCGCTATTGGGGATAATGCTTGTTTTCTTACTTTTTCAATTCAGTTCAACTCAGTACCCTACTAGGAGCAAGTGACATGCCTTGTAGTAGGAGGAAGGGGGGGGGAGTGTAATCCATCAACCCAATATTATTCGGTGATTGACACCTCAATGGGGGTGTACACCAACATCTTTGTAAAATACAATTTTATGCAGCTTAAGGCTGTCCTTTGGAAGACCATTCCGACGTCGAATGGGACATGTTTTAAATAATAATAATTGCATTAAGGGAGATTATTGTCCTGCGCTGATGGAAGCTATGGGGCATTAATAAAATTCCTCTATAATGTTTAATTATCTCGATGACCTTAACTTTTTACAGATTAGACTTCAGGGAGTTACAATAGCGACCCCATATCAGATATCTTTAATGTATTTTTACAGGTATCCCATCAGTCCTGAGGGGCTTTCGGGACACCATCTAGAAACATAATTAAATGTCCCGAAAGGAATGAATACTTTAAAAACAGAACAAATCGATAGATCACATTCTATTCTATTAAAACCTAGTTAAAATTCGAGGTGCTTTTAATAGTAAAAAACGTTATTTGATGAAATCGTAAAAATCGCTCTATTAAAATGTGAGATTTCAACTTCAAAAATCTCGAGAAGGACACGGGAAAGACCTGTAAAAACAGTATAAATCGTTAGATCATATTCTTTTACCATAACCACCGTATCATTACCATAATAAGAGATTTTCGATCAATATCTAATCTAATACTCAGAGAAATTGAGTTAGAAAAGTATAGAATGAAGCTTTGTTAAAACAAATTACAAACTTCTGTATGAAGTGCATAATTAAGCTACATGGTAGATCCGGTATAAGATAATATTTAAAAAATAAGTTTTGTATTTGCGTTGTTTTGTATAATCATTGTAACTAGTTTTTTAAACAGGAAACTTTTTAATATTTTTAAGTTCTTCATTTCTTTCGTGTTACTCTGCGTGGCAAATTCAATCCAACTCAGTTCTATTATTAGTTCAGCCGGATCCATCAACCCTTGTTAATTATTTTAATAATAAAAATGCGTAAATGTTAAAAATTAAAATGGTGGCGGTCCGTAATCGTCAATCGCTGGGTGAAATGAAATTTCATTAAGAACTAAATACGTTTCACCATAAATCCTCCGAATTTCGACCATAAAAACGTGATTAGAAACCTGGTGCTAGATGGCGCCCCCATTTAAAATGAACACGATTGTAAAAATCGCTTTAATTTGCTCAAAAGTTTCGAGAAATTTCCGTTCCATATTTACGAAAATATAGCCTATACGTTCCATAAAGACAAGTGGCGGTTTTTTAAATATTTTTTTCTATTTCAAGTTGAAGTAGCAGATTCGAAGCGTTTGTTTTCGTTCAGCTCAGGAGGGCAAATGCTGAGAAGGGTGGTTAGCAGACCTGGTGCACACCCGGAGCGTTAAGAACTTCTTCGGGAGATGGGATGGTTGAGGTTCCCCATTGCGGGGGGCATCGACGGCTCCCCGTACCTGAGCGTGTGGTCGGGGGATCACATTAACGAGCCTGGAGTGGGTTTGCCCCACTTCAGGCATCAGCTTTGTAACTTTTTGGGGGGCTGATTTTTTTAAACGAGTTCGAATCCGACCAATGATGATTTTTTTTTTTGTGTGTGAACCAAACATTCCCAAATTAATACTTGAGAACCAGACCTCTGAAAAACAGAGATATCGATTTGTGTCTCTGAACAGTAATAGTTTAAGATGTTCCTCTTATTGCACCAGCATCGATCATGCTCTTGTGGTTTTTCAAAACTTAAAATCATTCCGTCTTTAATTTAATTTCTGCTTTACTTTAGCCGATCTTGACCTTGTCTTAGAGCACGTAGTTCTGACATTTTTAAAACTCTAAAAATGCAGCCTGGCGATGTTATTGTTGTTGTTTTCAAGCTTTTCGAGGGTCGTAGGAGCTTGTGAACGTTTGAAATCTGCACGCCACGTGACTCAGTACCCTACAGTCTGCAAGCGAATGCCGTTTGGTAGGTTGGTAGGGTCATTAGGAAGACTATTCCATAGTCTAATGGCATGCAAAAAGAATGACCAATAGTAAGCATCCGTTTTAGCTCGGAGCTCTGTCTGAGAATTAGAATGAACATAATAACTTCTACTGTGAGGGTTTGGAATAATAATTGTTATTTTGCGGGAGATCGATCGGGTGATGGACGATGGTCAACGACACTTTGCGGCCAATGTCCAACTTGGAGACGTCGTTTTTCACTTGACAGGGACATGGATAAGTTCGCTCTTTGTTATTTTTTCCGTCCGTTTTAATTGCATCGTTTATATTGAATACTTAAATCTGCTTGAATATAAACTTAAAATATGCGAGCAATGGACCTGTTTACAAAAGTGAAATTTTCAATTTGATAAGTTTTTGAACTTAAACTAATTCCTTCTATTGTCATACTCGTGATAATAAACCATTTTGGTTTTGGTACATTTATCATAGCATTATTTTAATTGATCCTCGATAGAAGATACAGTATATGTCATTACCCACAGTGGTTATTAGTTATTGGCAAACAGCCTCTTAATTTCTACAATTAATCACCGAAATAATTCAGAATTTACATTATTTCGCGTAAATTATCAGCCCTAATAACAATTTAGTCATTCTCTTTTCAGATTTCAATTTCCAGTCTAAATTGAACTAAACAAGGCCGTCGGTTAAAGCGCCATATGTGACATGTTTCGTGCTTTCAGCGAGTATTGGCTCGGGTTGTTCTTCCCTGGCGATTCTTCTTCGTTTCTGATTTCCAGTCCATTTGTCCAGCAGTGAAATTAAGTCTAGCAAAAATGGGGAAACGACAACATCAGAAAGATAAAATGTAAGCGCTCGATGAGCATTGGGAGATTCGAGTTCGGAGTTAAAAGCTGATTGCGACGTCCTTTCGTTTAAATTTCAGGTACTTGACGTGCACGGAATGGGCCACCCTGTACGGAGGAAAGCAAGCAGGTAATATTTACAAAAATACACAAAACGTGTAGTTTCTGAATACTGAATGGATCTGAAATAGTTATGATCTCCGTATATAATGTTTCCAATGGGGTCTCCAAATATAATGCTTGATCGCAGTGGTTAGACGCGTGAAACTATGCTGATCTTGTTAGGTTTAATCATCAAGCTATGACTTATTTTCCCCAAATTTAATGCTGCTTAGGGTCTTCCCGGGATAAAGACGGCTTTAAGAGACTGCCCTTCGACCATTGCAGGTGAAGCAATTCAGGTGTTATGCACTATCGGTGTCCTGCATTAGTTGAATCTTTCAATTCATTGTAATTTTTTCTAAACAGTTTATCACTTCAGCCTTTTGAGCATCCACTCTGCTCTCCGGAGGGTCATGTCTTTGATCTGATGTAAGTACGCGTTTCAAATTGCATAATAAGACATTTTGACAGTGCCATTAGGTGTAACACAAGATGTTATTTCATTAAATTAATTTGTCATTTTTCATTTCTTCAGGAGTATTGTACCATTCCTTAAAAAATTTGGCACAAATCCAATTACTGGAAGAGTAATAATAAAAGTTTTATCCTTCTTGAGATTCATTTCTGTGAATTCTTAATATTGAAGTATCTTTTGAATTTTAATAAATTAATTGACTCATGATTTAGAAATTAGATGCCAAGTCTCTGATAAAATTGAACTTTTACAAGAATTCAGAAGGTATCATCCAAGTTTAATATAGTTATCCAAGTTTTTGTAGTTATTATTTGTCATTCAAACATTTTTGCTTGTTTTTAGGAAAATATCACTGTCCTGTCCTGTATAAAGTGTTTAATAACAGCTCTCATATTGTTGCCATTAAAAACACTGGGAATGTGTTTTCAAATGAGGTAGGAGGGACGTTTTTTCTTCATGCGTCAAACTAGAAAGCATTTTGCTCTGTTAATATTTGTTCTGTTAATTTATCTCAATATAGGCAGTAGAGCAGTTAAATGTCAAGGCAAAAAGTTTCAAGGATCTTTTGACGGACGAGGCTTTTAAAAGGGAGGACATTATTATTCTGCAGGATCCGTGCAATTTGGAGAAATTCAACTTTACAGAGTTTCATCACATCAAAAACAATCTTAAGGTGAACGAAGAAGAGACGGAAAAAGCCAAAAGGGACCCCAACTACTACCTAAAGTGCGTGTCTTCCGAAACGAAGGACATCCTGGACGAATTAAAAGAATTCAAGCCCAAAGATAAAGGCGAAACCGTTGCTAAAAAAGTGGCCGATAAATTCAATGCCGTACGTGCTTTCCACCGGTTTTGAACCATGTTCGTGACGAGAAGTTTTGTAGTTCTTTGCAATCTTAATTTGCGAATTTGTAGGCTCATTATTCCACTGGTGCCGTCGCTGCCGGATTTACGTCTACGGTCATGGAGCCGACGACAACGCACGAAGCCGGTACGCTTTTGTCCGATTTTGTCGTTAAAAATTTAAATTTTAGTTTTTCTGTCGAGATTTTTAAAACTGTCAATATGCTTATTCGTGTCGGCTTTATTTTTACTCAGCCATCCTCGACGAGGACGTCGTGAGATACGGTAGGGTGAAGAAGAAGGGCTACGTTCGTTTACTGACGAATTTGGGGCCTCTCAACTTCGAACTGCATTGCGACATGGTCCCGAAAACGTGCGAAAATTTCATGAAACTTTGCGCGAAAGGGTATTACGACGACACGGTCTTTCACAGGTCAATACGCAATTTCATGGTGAGTGGCGTTTCTAATAACGGTGACGAGGTTACGTTTGACGCGTGCATTGAAACGGTTTCTTTTTCGCTTCAGATTCAAGGTGGAGATCCGACGGGTACCGGGAAAGGTCGATACAAAACTTCTTTCCGCATTACGAACCCTTGGCTTTCCCCCTCTGGAGCGTACTAACGGATCGTTTTCTTAGGTGGGGAATCGTTTTGGGGAAAGCCGTTCAAGGATGAGTTTAAGCAAAACTTGAGCCATGCGGGACGAGGTGTGCTGAGCATGGCGAATTCTGGTCCAAATGCCAACAAATCCCAATTGTAAGGAAAATTTTCGTGTGTGTCAAAGTCACAGGACATTAAAGCTTTGCAAGGTTTATTGACTCCTTTCTTTTTTAAAATCTAGTTTCATAACGTATCGCTCGTGCAAGCATTTGGATGGCAAGCACTCAATTTTCGGGAAGTAAGTGCCATTCCTGCGTTAAAGGGGTTATGTAAAAAATGTGAAATTGTGTCACGTGTTAAGCACTCCGTTTTAATGGACAGGTTAGTGGGCGGTCAAGACACGTTGAATGCCATGGAAAGGATCAAGGTCGACGAGAAGGACAAACCTCAGGTGAAATAATAGTTTTTAATAAACGGTTTTATCAAGTTCTTATTACTGTTGCATTAAAGTTTCTGATTACTGCTTCCAATATGCAGGAGGTGATAAAAATAATTAGTGCAGAGGTGTTTGTCGATCCTTTCCAGGACGTGGACGATGCCGTAAGTTTCCCATCATCGTTTATCGTGTTTGTCGGGCTTCAATTTCGTGAAATGCATTATTTTCCATAAATACGGTTCGATGTAGCTCGTCGAAGATCGAGAGCTGGAGATGCAGAAGGTGCACGAGGAGACGAAGAGCACGACTGGAACTTCTGCCACGGCCGAATACAAGGTCTACAAGAAGGGAGTGGGCAAATACATCAATCCGCAACTTACGTAGGTCCATTTGACTACAGCTCCCAATTTATATCATAAATTTAAGCCAGATTTCCTTGCCATTTTTGGCACCAGAGTTGCTCCCTCTCTTAATTCATTTTTTCATAGTCATCGATCATAAATCAATCGTTGAACGTGATCGCAATAGTTAAGGAATTGTTTTGTTTTACAGCAATGCGGCTGTCACCGAATCCGCCTCTTCTAAAAAGAGAAAAACCGAAGTCTCTGGAACGTTCGGAAATTTCAGTTCTTGGTGAGAAAATTGTAAAGCTAAGTGCGGTCCACTCGCTTTAGCTTTTTGGAATTATAAAGTGTTTTTTAAAGAAAGAAAACATGCAGGTGAGCATCATTTATTGTTTGAATAAGAAAATATGGGTCTTCGTATTCCCTTGGCGCACATTGGACATCTTCACCCTTGACTTTCTCAAAATTAATTGCTTCTCCCGTAATTAGAATTTTTGTGAGTCGTATCACTGTTTAAATACTTGGGCACAATATGTTTGATATATCAAAACGGGCTTTTGTGTGTTAAAAATATTGACACGTTTTTTTGCTTAAAATACTTAATGAAATTGCCAGTTATTTTCCCCAGTGTAGAATTGGTCGTCAACAAGGGTTCGGTTGTTTTACGATTTCAAAATATCCCGATCTTTTATAAAACCGCAATGCGCGGTTGGCGCGCATTGCGGTTTGGGATATCGCGTAACGATTTTTTTTTCAAACTCAATTTTTTGATTAATGGGACGTTTGGAAATTGTTAAACAAAACGGAGACCTTAGTGGACGATCAATTCTACAATGGGGAAAATAAATTTAGCAATTATCCTAAGCATTTGAAGCAAAAATGTGTATCTTTTTGGCATGGCGGTCAGGCATCCCTTTGACTCGGCCATATTTAATTACCGTCACTATTTTAGGAAAGAAATATTCAATATTTTTTAGCAAAGTCCTGGTTGAAAAATGCCCGCTTTTTTTCGTTACCATGGCTACTGGTCTCAATTGACGCATTTCGCTGAAGCGCCGTAGCTCGCCAGCGTTCGATTTCCCATTTCGTTCATTCCGAATTTTATTCTGGAATTCTGAATCGTCTGCTGTTTATCACAAGTGGTCGCGATTTTGCAGAGGTGAATGGCGTTTGGGAATATCGCCGCAGCTCCGATAACCCGCCGATAAGCGTTTCTATCCGGAGTCGAGATAAATACCGTCGGATTGAACGAGCGAATTGCTGCAGTGCCTTGAAAACGACAGCAGCCGCATTCGGATGGTTGACTAGCAATTGACACCAGTTGGCAGCTAACGTTCGCTGCGCAGCCATGGATTTGCTGTCGAATCGTTCCATCATTTGTCTTAGCCTTTTAATAGTTTTGATGAGCCTGGCCTACAACCACTGCTCCTGGGAATGCCTTCTTAAATTGCTCAGTTTTCTGCCCGTTATCGGGTCACGCATTTCCATCGCTGAGTCCCCGAAAACCCCGATTAACCGGCCTCCGCCGCCTGCTTCGGTCAGCACCCCACCGCCTCCTCCGCCCAAGCAGCAGCGAAAACTGGACATTCCTGAGACGCCAAGAGTCAACCAGTACGGCCGCATTTTCACGGAGGACGAGCTGAGCCAGTACGCGGGCGAAAAAGGCTTGTATCTGGCCGTTTTGGGGGTCGTTTACGACGTGCAGAAGGGTGAGAAGTTCTACTCCAAGGGACACACGTACCACCATTTCGCAGGTAAGACTAGCATTACGTTCGGATTAACGATACTCGAAACTTGGAGGCCGTATTTAGGGTCATCTTGATTATTTGTTATTAATACGCACGAGGAGTAAGCTGTTGATGCGTCAGGAATAGTGCCTGGAATAACCAGGCCCTTGCACTGCATTACGGAATTAAAGCAAGGTTTTTTTTTATTCCCTCAAGCTCTTGATAAAAAATGGTTTGGAATTCCTGTAATCAATTGTTCGCATAGAATAGCTAGTTGAGCTTGTTTCTCAAGTACGTGTAGGTGCTAAGTCAATGGTGAGTTTAATGATGACGTAAGGGGTGCAAATTTAGTGCAACTGCAAACCTGCGAATGATTAGTGTTATTTTTAGATAGTAATTATAAATCGCAATTTGCTGAAGTTTTGCTTATCGCGTCCTTGTGGACTTCACTGCACTGAAATTTCCAACTAATCTTTGCGTACGTGATGATACGTACGCTCGTTGTTCGTCCCAAAGTCCCGGTCGGTTCGGTGATAAAATTGTGCGTACGTGTCGCTGAAGTAACTATAGAAAGATGTGGCAGCAGACATAGACATGGTTTCCTCCAGATCTGGTAATTTCAAAGACGTGAAATAGTGAGTCCCTGTCATGAGAAAGTTACGGTCATGGAATTCATAATATCGACATACGTTTATGAAATGTCTTTGATTTATTTGCACTTTTCATTTTAGTAAATTAAAATTAACCTCATATGAATTTCTTTTTAATGTACATTACAATTAATATTAATTTTTCTGTAGAATATCTTGCATAAGCATAAAGTAGGGCAGGTTAAGTTGCCCTTTGATATCCGCTGAAAGGAAATAATTTCTCGACGCGTCTGACATACAGTATTCCATTTTGCATTTTGAGTGGTCAGGGAAATGTGTTCAAAAACTTGGAAAAGTCTGAGAAATTTAACGTTTTATTCTTTTAGGACGGATTTATACACTGAACTAAATATTAATTTAATTTGCAGAACGGTTTATGAGAATGCATGCACTGTATACAATATCCCTGATAAATGCTGTGACTAGACATGCTTACACGTTAAAATTAGTAAAATCAATACCAAGATTTGTCAATTAGGTAAATACTTGTCTGCTACTGAAGTCTGTCATCAAAAACATATCATCAAGGAAATCTACCAGTGTTTCTGTTATTGCATGTTATGGTCAGCGCTTTTGGGCAGCAAAGTTGGTGCTGGTAGGTTGTGGAGATTTGGGAAGTGCGTCATTTTAGCATGTTTTAAACCGGGTTGGCATGTAAATCAAATCATCCCCAAATCGACGTCATTCCCAATATGAACCTCATTGTTAGGTGCATCCGCCTACATCTCAGTTGTATTTAGATCTGCATTGTTAAGACAAAATCAGCACCAATACGCCTATTTGCCCAGTTCAGAAATAGCTGGCGAAAACTGTTGTTTGAAAGGCAGCCCTGACGTCCAACGTTTGTAAATATTTCTACTAAGATAGATCTGGCACCTGATGTACGCATGTTTATCACGTTGATCCCGTTATTGACGTTGTAACGTTGAAAGTTGCAACGCTGAACTTTCAGTTTATTTTTGCAGGCAGAGACGCATCTCGGGCTTTTGTGACCGGTGACTTTAGCAGCGATGGCCTGCGAGACGACGTCTTGGACCTGAAGCCATCAGAGCTGATTGCTTTGAAAAAATGGGTGGAGACGTACGAAAAGGAGTACATCCTAGTAGGTGAGCTGATTTGGCAAATTGTTAGTGATTGGGTCTGTGGCGAATTTCTCCACACCACGAGAATGGCATGTGCACAGCTGATGACGTCATTAGGCGCGTGCTTGGAAACTTCCAATTTACTAATGAATGTTCTATTCTA
>JAQIXS010002882.1:0-20409 GCA_034700785.1 Rossiulus vilnensis
ATCATCATTTAATTCAAATATATTTTTATTCGTTAAATTTAGATAATTAGCTGCATACACAGCTGTTGAATGCAGGTGTATGGTTTTCACTTTGAGCCACTGTACATGCATGTACGTAAATGAAATTTTTTTTATAATTACTTGAAAAACATACTGCCACCATTTTCAAATGAAATTTTGTAATCACTCGGATTTTTTGAGACCCCATTTGAACATTCATTTACGAATATACGGTTTGTAAATTAGCAACTTTATTTTAAAAAATTTGATGTTATCTACTAGAAAGTTTGGGCTTAATTTAATATACTCATGACTGAATATATTAAGCAGTTGTTCTACACCAGTGATAGAATGCATTTTACGATTATATGTGATTTTTGATACGGAATTTATGGACTGCCTATCGAGACTCGCATTGATTGGCAGCGCTCTAGCCAGCAGCTGATTTTAGAATACCATCGTCAGTTCATCATGTTATTCTTTATTTAGTTATTTTTCTGTGCGTTAGCGTTGCGTTCCTAGTTTTTGCGGTCAATTTCATTATTTGATTGTGCTTTTTATTCAACACTATTCTACAGGAAGGTGTGAAAAAATGTCAACTAAATTAGTAAGTCGTTCGAATTTATTTATTTATGAGATAGTAGTTCGATATGAGTAGGCCTAAATGAGGCAAGCGAATGGAAGCCATTGTTATATTCAACTTCAATACTTCACGTATTTCCATATGTAACAGATAATTGTTAGAAGGGTCCTTGCCAACATATCGAAGTATCCCCTTTTACGCATTTTATTATCTATATTGTATATCATATCTTCAGGTGTGCGCTATGTGGATTGTGCTTGCATTGATAATTCTTAACATTTCAATTGTTAGCGCAATGTAAGACCGCTTTATAACTTCATTTTTTAGACGGGATGCCGTAGATTACAGGGTATTTTATTATTATTTTTAGAAAGCTTATAGTCGTTTGATATAATTAATTTAGAAATAAATTGAGATATTTAAAGTTTATGAACTCCGCTAGCGAGGGTAACTACGGACATGTAATCTATATTTACGATCAGAACGGCCAAATAATCATCTCATTCGCACCCGCATATTGGCATTTGCTTGGGAGAAATGTTATAGTATGGACGTTTTGCACCTGACTAATAAATTGTTCCCATGTTGATCACTTTTCCCCTTTCCCCATTCACGTAGGCCTACCGGTAAAGTACCAGTAGGCCTACGGAGTTTAGTAAGCTGGTAGGCTTACATAAAATCTATCTAGTTTTCATCTTGATTGATAGTTTTGTGCACCTATAGCCCACCCTTGAATCCTTAAACTGTGCAGTTATCTGAATGACACTACATCTTTTGCAAAAACAAGAACTGCATCAAATTTAGAGCAGTCTTTTTGAGAGCGAGGAATACATAAACTAAGCTCCCTAATGATTTCACACTTTTTTCCATGTCCATGCAGATAAGAACTGTTGAGTAGGCCCTATATAATCAAATGTTGCCTGTTTTTTTAGAAATCTTTCTTGTAAAAAAAAATCCAAGCTCAATTGATTTAGATATTTAAGAAATCTCTTAATTATCGTTATAATTATCATGCATTTGTTAGCTTTGATTGTGCTCGGTGCTCCTCATTCTGTGGATACACCTTTTTATGGTACCGCGACAAGCATGGCTATAGCCTACTATTTTCAGCTTGCATTATGCAACTATGAAAGTAATAAACCTAACGTCACCTTATCTTCATACATATTTTTTACAGGAACCTGGTCATTACGTTCCAGATAAGCTGAAAAAAGCTGAGAAAAAACTCGCCGAAAACATCTATGACCTAGATGCATGGAGCATCATTGTTCGGGATGGCCAGGTAAATCAATTTTTTGATATCATCAATTATATTTTATGTGAAATGATGATAGTTATCAATGTCACGTGTTCTAAAACGTAGTATTCATTCTTTCATGATTCGATTTTTTACATTCGATGGAGTTTTTGCTTCATTCAGATTTACCATCTAATCTGTAATTACTTAAAAAATTACAATGCCATCCTATCAATATTTGCAGAGCAAGAAGATTGATGATGCGCGACCAGTATTTGAAAGGCTTGTCTCACAGTTCCCCAATGCAGGACGCTATTGGAAGATATACGTTGAACAGGAGGTGTTGTATGAAACCCCTTTAGATACACTTAAAACAGTATTTCCATTTATAACTTTTATATCTTAGTAATAGTAAAATTGTGCAGGTAGGCACCTCGTAGCTAGTGGAATTATATTTTTCATATTGAAAAACTGAAATTCTCTTATCGAGATAGTGCAATCTAAATGCAAAATCCTTTAACTTATGGTAGTTTTTGTGTTCCACTGAGATTTAAGTGTGTATCATAGAAGAGTATTTTTAAGCTGCTCATTTGTCTTTAGTGACCATAAAATAAAATAACTGCATAAGTTTATTTATAAAAGAATACTTTGAAAATTGTGTGTGGTCTCAGTTACTGAGTCCTGTGTTTTTTCTTTGTGTGATATTTTTAACCACACGTGAATGATGTTTGTTGGTAAATAAGGGTTTGTGTATGTTCTCGTTATAAAAGCCACTATAGAAGTGATTGGTGCGGGAAATCACTCATGACAAACAGCAACTAGAGGTAGTCTGGGTGGCTTTAACTTGATTTTGACATTCATCAAGAAGTGGCTGATGTTACTTACGACATAGATCACTTGTTGTTCACCTTAAACATGGCTGAATTGACATGGGTCAGATTTTCTGACCTTTATTTGCAATTTTCAAAAATTGTTCCTATGCAAAGCAATGGTGTATCTTGACCATATTCCTCAAGCACTTGGCTTTTTTTTGTTTTTACTTCAACCTGCATATCACTGTCATGGTTCTGGCCTATTCACGTAACGTAAACGTTTGCATCTGCATCGTAAAGATGTGGGTATGGTTGTGGGTTTCTTCAGGTATGCTCCAAACAAACAAATTAAACCATTTACAGTCGAACCCGGTTATAAGAACGAGGACAAGGGTCTTGACAGTTTGCTCGCTATATATATAAAATATATATATCTCCAAAATTTAGTGAAACCTAACAATATTGTCAGTCTTCACATATATATATTGCCTGGCATTACCTTTAGAAATCCAACAATTTCTGCAGTTAATATTAATGGCACATTCAAATTACTTTTATCTCCAAAATTTAGTGAAACTTAACAATATATATATGGTTTGGTTGTTGGATTTCTAAAGGTAATGCCAGGCAATCAATCAGATAGTGGACAATTTGGAATGCATTTTTTGTATTAAATAGATAAATAAAAATTATATAACAGTAACTCCCTATCGAAAATGTAACCCTTATGTAGGGTGCCACACGTTGAAGTTGGATATGGGCTTGTGAATCAAGTGAGGCTCAATTTTTTTTAGTCTCATGCCTTACCCCTTGAATTCCGGAGATATGGGTTTGGAACTTGAGTAGGCTATTCCAGTTTAGGTTTCTTATTTATCCAAAATTGTTTCCTGCAAAAGTGGATAGTATAATCTATACTAGTGTATGGACTGTGATGGTCTCATTTTCTTCCCACTTATTGCCTTATGTCCCCTAACCAAACCTTCTCCAACAACCAAACCATACCTTAACCTTGCCTTCACTCACATAGTGGTTGAGTTAGCAAATAAAAATCTCTCACCAAGGTTGATGAGGGATCCACCTTGGTAAGAGATGTATTAGCTAAAGTGTGGCCAACTCTTTGGTGCTAGATGGTAACATTTTCACTGAATTTCCTCCCCTTCCTTTTCCCAACTTACATGTCTGCATTATTAGATTTCATCCACAAATAACTACCAACCCAGCTTGCCTATTGGCCCAGTTTAATAAATGTTATCTAGTCATTTAGCTACGAGCAATTTTACTGCAATGAGGATATTCATCACGCTTTCATAACCGATAAATTTTGAAATTCCGCTAGCAGTTGCCAATTGATGTTACAAATTTCACTTTAAAACACCTTAATTAATACAAAAGAATCTGCAATGAACCGGGAGAATTTTTTTAGATAAGAGGCTACAGCACAACAAGCTACGTAATAAACCACTTAATAGAGTGTTAAATATATTTTGGCAAAATTTAAGCATATTATGCATAACTTTTTTTCTTTATTTTTTAAATTTGATCCTAAACTCAAAGCACTTGATGATAATAAAATGCCAACTCTCTTTGGCTGATCTGGTGTTGTGTGTTTATTGACTTGTGTGGATTACTATTTGAAGTTACTTAATTGGGCTATCTGATTTTGTATGATGTCATCTATCATTAAAATTGGATAGATCACTAATGTTCTGGTTATGTAGGAAACTTTTCAGATGCTTCAAATTTATATCGAAATGCCCACATTGAATTAAGTAGTATGTTAAATAGTAACAAAAAGCAATTTTTGCCATGATATTAAAAGCAAATTCGCTGACTTCATTCAAATTATCTTTAGCTTTAGTAATGTGGCAAAACTAGTATTTTCAGCAAAGGTTTAAAACTAATTTTCTCACATTGCAATAATACAGATTGGTATTGTTGATGTTTGACTAAATATAGACATGGACAAATTATTTGCCATTACATTTGCATTAAAACATTACAAATAATATTTGGTTCATTTTCACTTGTCATACGAAGGTGCCTTATATTTTTAACTTTCACGGCAGTTTGTTAATGACATTTTTTTTAAAAGTTATATTGAGATTGAAAGTAGCCTAAAGTAAATGTTATATAGCCATACTGACTTTCATATGACTGCTGCGAGAGTGTTAGTAATAAAATGGCATTTAATAAACGTGTGCAGTGTCTGAATAAATTTTAGTTAAACTAATTCATGTTCTTGTATCATTGTGCAGTATGGTTTTCCTTAATGAAAATGCATATACCAGGGTTTTAAATTTAGTTTAATCTTAAATTGGAATGTGATTGCAAGCTATTTCTCAATATTTAAATGTTGCTTTAATTTGAAATATAAAACGATTGCATAATCTATATTCATTGCTTTTTGTCATTGTGTTTACTTATTTCCTCATTAATTACACAAACATGAATATTATTCAATTTCAGATGAAAGCCAAAAATTATGACCGTGTTGAAAAGGTACATCAAAGAAATGTTTTGAAAATGTGGTTAAATAAAAATTAAGGCAATAGGCTTTTTTCTGCACTATTATTTCCATTGCCTCATTTCATCTATTTTCATTTGAAGTTTTATTTTTCAAGTAAAATACAAATGAAAGCATTGGAAAAAAAATTAGCCACATTTTCATAATGTACATTATGATACAAACCGATTTTCTGTGATAAAACATTGTTAATTTTTATTGTCTCCCTTGATCCCATTTAGCTTTTTCAACGATGCTTAATGAAAGTGTTAAATATTGATTTGTGGAAATGTTATCTAAATTATGTGAAGGAGACAAAAGGAACGTTCCCATCTTTCAGGTAAATCACTTTTATCATTGCTTAAATGTTTATAGTACGATAGTTTTACAATTCTTGTATCATTTTTAGAGAGAAGATGGCTCAAGCTTATGATTTTGCACTGGAAAAAATGGGAATGGATATTTGTTCGTATCCAGTGTGGTCTGACTATGTTCTATTCTTAAAAGGAGTGTAAGTATAATTTTTGCGTCGTATTTGTTTTTATGTCATCTTGTTTTTAGTGACTGATTTATTACAAACATTTATGATTGGAAATGTACTAATTAATTGATTTTTTATTTAGCGAGGCCATTGGCTCTTATGCAGAAGGCCAGAAAATTAGTGCAGTGCGAAGAGTGTATCAGCGAGGTTGCGTGAATCCAATGATTAATATTGAACAGCTGTGGAAGGATTATGTGGCGTTTGAACAGGTGAATTTTATGCCACCAGACTTCCTAGTATAATTCTTAAGTAAAACCATAGCTAATGTTCTGAATTCTTAGGGCCTCAATCCTATCCTTGCGGAAAAAATGATTCTTGAGAAAAGCAGAGAATATATGAATGCAAGGAGAGTAGCCAAAGAGTACGAAGCAGTTACTCGTGGACTGAATAGGAACGCCCCCTCAATTCCTCCTCAGAACACGTCTGAAGAGGCGCGGCAAGTAGATCTATGGAAAAAATATATTGCCTGGGAAAAAGCAAATCCTCTGCGGTCCGAGGACCATACCCTTATAACAAAGCGTGGTGAGTATGCGCATAAAACTGCTGCGAAAATATTTGTGTATAAAATAAAATATACCAAAAAAGTGACTTGTTTTGCTAAATATGTGTGAGGAATTTATTTAACCATAATTTTGCAGTTATGTTTGCCTATGAGCAATGTCTTTTGTGTCTTGGACATCACCCAGATATCTGGTATGAAGCTGCTTTATTCTTGGAACAGTCCAGTAAATTATTAATTGAAAAAGGGGTATGTATTGCGTTACAGTATATACACAATTTGAAGTGATTAAAATTGCCTATTTTTAAATTATGCGGTGTTTATAATCAAAATAAATTAACATTACTCTTTATATTATCTGTTATAAATTATTGACAAAATGCTTTAATGCTTTGATGTTAGTTTCAAATAACTGGAACTACACTTTTTTTAATAGTGGATGAAAACCTGTATCAAAACAGATAATCAAATAATATATAGGAATATACTAAAACATGTAATTATTGCATTTCACTTACTTAAATAATAATAATTATATTGTTATTATCACTGATGGAAGGAATACAGTTTGTAAGGCAATTTTAATCGTATGTTCATTATACATTTTATGTAATTATCTCATTAGTACAATATTACAGTAAATAGTTGACTGTTTATCTCTCATAGGATGTAAATGCTGGGAAGTTATTTAGTGATGAAGCTGCTGCAATCTACGAGAGAGCATTTTCAACTTTATTGAAAACAAACATGCTGCTATATTTTGCATATGCTGATTTTGAGGAGGTACGATAACGATGTCAGAACTACTTTGAAATAAATGTACGTTGCGTGTAAAAGAATTGGCCTGTTCTGATTTTTAAGTTTTTCTGCATTTAGGGTAGGATGAAATACGATAAAGTGCACCAGATTTATAATAAATATTTGGAAATGAATGATGTAGACCCCACGTTGGTAAGGCAGCACTTTATTTCAACTATTTAAGCCATGTTTGCTTATCGTTTTACATTTGCTTCTGTCTTGCAGGCATACATTCAGTATATGAAATTTACAAGGCGTGCAGAAGGTATTAAATCAGCCAGGTTAGTGTTCAAGAAAGCCAGAGAAGATACACGAAGCAACCATCATGTGTATGTTGCAGCGGCTCTCATGGAATATTATTGTAGCAAAGTAAGTATTCAGTACCATATTTTTTAAGTAAGAAATTGCTATTTAGTGAATTCATAAACTGGACTGCTTATTTGTTTCTAGGACAAGAATGTTGCTTTCAAAATCTTTGAGCTCGGACTGAAAAAATATGGCGATAATCCTAACTACATCCTAGCTTATGTTGACTATTTATCACATTTAAATGGTAAGTCTAATTTGCCAATTTTTTTAAATTTCAGTAATTTGCCAATTTCAGATTTTTTTACAGAAAATTGTAGGAATTCAAACTAATTTCAGTTTTGACTCTTCAAAGATCCAAAACATTGTAATATATATTGATATCTTATTTTTATTTCAGAGGACAACAACACAAGGGTTTTGTTTGAGCGGGTTTTAACTTCTGGAAGTTTACCTTCAGAAAAATCTGTGTATGTTTTTAAACCCAATGAAGAATTCGAAAAACATTTAAATCGATGCACGGTTTTATAATGAAAACTTTCGATTTTTTTCCCTGCTTTATTACCTGAAGAGAAACGTGGAATAAATTTCTCGAATTCGAGTCAAATATTGGTGATCTGGCCAGTGTATTAAAAGTTGAGAAACGGAGAGCTGCAGTCATTGACAAGGTGCTCTTTTTGTACTTTCCTAGCTAGAAAAGTAAAATTTATAATTATCTGACATGATTAAACAATGGTATCTAATTTATATAGTTGCAAGAATTTCAAGGAAAGGAGACTGCTCTTCTCGTTGATCGCTATAAGTATCTCGACTTATTTCCTTGCACTCCAGGGGAACTAAGGGCTATAGGATACAAGGTAAGCAATTTAAAAAAATATGATAACACACAGTATTTTCTTATACAAGCTGCTAAATTTGATATTTTATTTAATTTCATTTTTTTAATTAAACGAACAGGATTTTGGCGCTTCAAATTCTTCTCAGTCTGCAGGTTCTGGTAGAAAAGAGCTTATCACTTTACCTGACGAAGAAATTGATGTTAGGCCCAACTATCCTAAGCCTGATGTCTCTCAAATGATTCCTTTCAAACCTAGGCAGATATGCCGTAAGTTGCCATCTAGTGCTCGGATAAAGCAGGAATCAAGCATGGCCATCTCGTATGAAGGTAAGGGGAAAAGGGCAATACAAGTAAGCACATTTTGCAAAGACGGAGTGATTTACAGAATGTGCCAATGTTTATTAAGGCATGATGAAACGTTCACACCAATAGTCTGTTAATTGCTGTATTCAGTGATGAATTACGCAGGATTTTAGTGGAACTAATGTTGAATGATGTCCAAATTGTGTGAAAAATTTAACTTATTCTTTCAGATCAGTTTTCCAAATTGCTTCAGTTACAAAACATAACTTATTCGTTGTATTTAAATAACGTTTATTGGAAAAGCTACTTTATTGGTGTGAATGTAATAAAAATGTCTGTAGACTAACATCGGTATCATTTTGCTCATAGCATATCGATTTATAAGCTGGACTTCAAAATTATATTTGCCATCGTGACATTTGTTGTCCAGGCTGTGTTTGCTGATTTATCAAAAACAAGGAAAAAAAAACAGCTGGGCCAAGTCCCTTTGCCCCTTACTTAAGGGTTGTTGTATTCTCACTGAACTTGCTGATGTAAAGCTTTGAGACTAGATTGGTTGTAGTAACCTCTGTTATGCTGTATACACTCGTACTTGCATGCATATTCAGGCATGACGTATTGACATGAGCTTGTTTATGGTGTTGTGATTGAAGGTGTTTTTCATCTGTGTTATCTATAAAAAAAGCATTTGCTATCGTAATGACATTTATTGCATATTCTATTAGCTTCAGGCTCACATCCAGTATCAGGCGGAGTTTTTCCAGTTCCTCCAGCTGCTGCTCATTTACTCACACTTTTGCCACCACCAACCTCATTTCACGTAAGTTGGTTTCTTGCAATAACAATTTCACTACATGATGGACAGGCAACTTTTCCTGAAAACATTCCAGAAATTATTTACGTACGGTTTTGACCCTTATGGTTTCTTGCAAAAGTGCTTCAATGAACAAAACAAATTGTTTTATCCTTAGGGTCCATTTGTGCATACTGAAGCCCTCATAGAAATATTTAGAAAATGTAAACTTCCGGACTTGGGTTAGTAATTTAAATCATTTTCCTCAGTTTAGAAATGGGAAATTTAAATGAGATTATTTACAATTTGATATTTGTCATCCTTAACAGCTCCTACGCCATCTGAAAATGGTGTCAACAAAGATAATAAGTATTTTGAAGTCACAGGACAACACTCAAACGATGGATACCGAAAACGCAGACATGTAGAAGGTCATGAAGATAGTGAGGATGAAGATGGACACGTTGTACCGCCAGCTTATGACATTTATAGAAGCAGGCAGCAGAAAAGGGTGAAATAGCTTAAATAAGAAATTTTAAAATGCTATTTTGTTCATCATCATTAGGACATGTTAAGCCCTTCATTGGGTCAAATTTAATTGCAACTTCTTTATAAGAAATGCACATTAGAAATGTTTTTCCCAACGTGGAATTATTTTGTCTACGTTTCCTCATGGTGTAAGGGCTGGATAAAAGATTCTCAAAGTCATTATTTAGTAGTTTTGCAGAAACGCGCTGAAATTAATGACTTGATATTATTATTTAATATATCCAGCTACTCGAAAAACCTTCAAGTTGGCCACGTCATAATTAATTTTCCCTATTTTGTTTTAATTATGCTTAATTTAAAATTATGGAAGAAGAATAAATACATGTAAATCGAATTGCTCGAAGAATTGTAGACAAAAGCAACAATACCTTGGATAAAAGTGTTCTTATGCTTGCATTACTTATACTGAAAGTTTCTTTTGACCATTAATAATAGTTTGCCATCTTTAATACATTTCAACCATTTATTTTGACTCATGTGAAAAGTCTGTGTGTATGCATGTTGGGTGTAAGTACATGTATGTGTAAACTAGTGTCCAGTAAATGCATTATTTTAATTTCGCACTATTTTCTTTATTTCCACACTCATATACTTAGTACTGGTCTATACATGTATACTGTTTCGTTTTCTTTGCTTTGAAATTAAGCAAAAAAGGAAATTTGCTTTTGTAAAATAAACTAAGGGTCTTTAAATCTTCGTGTCTGATTTTGGTTGACTTTTATCATTCTCAAGTAGTTAGAAGCACGCAAGCATGTCCATCTGTAAACGATCACTGGCTCAATAACAAGGGAACCTCAAATAGTGGAAATATAATCAATATAGTTTCTTGGGGATGAGCTGAACTTCCTGCAAACTTCATAACACCAAGGGGGGGAACAAAGTAATGTGAGAGTAGCGTTACTGGCAGAACGTACTAGGGGTATTCCAACAACATTATCGCTTTGGACTCATTTCAATAACCCGCGAAATATTCGAACATTTAAATCCAGTGTTATTCGCAAATGAATGCCTGCTAAAGCGCATCGACTAAAAGCGTGTGCCCCTCTTATTTGCCATCTTGGTTTTAGCTAGCGGAAGCGGAAACGCGTCATGGCTCCTTCGGCCTAGCAGTCTATATTATAGCACGTGGATCAGATGTTCGCCATTTTTGTCTCGTGTGTCGTTCGCTCGTGCTGTTTGTTCTTCGTCATTAGTGTCTTCTAAAATAGGGTGAGTTAAGTCTTATTTTATATTTATCATTTACTGATCTGGGCTTGAAGCAAACCAGTTATTTATCAAAACGACACCTGGGGAATTCCCAGTGGTTTTAATGTCGCTTGCAATTGCATTTGCCGCCACTTTGCTGTTGTGCTGATTTGCTTCCGCATTAGCCAGTTGCACCTTGCGTGTTCTGTGTATTTCGCGTTCTCCTCGAACGCAGTAACAAATTGAGTTGCTGTTACACCACATAAGTTCATGAAAAACCCTCTCCATTTAGAGCGCATATGGAGTGCGTGGATCGTATGGGAGCGAAATCGAAAATGCGTCCTACATTGGCGCCCTAACCGGCGATTGTGTTTTGTTTTAGTGCGCCTTCTCACGTTCGCGTAGATGTGCGGTGTCATGTACATTTAACGAATTAAGTTTAGTTTTTGTCGTTGTCTATTAGCATTCCTGTCTGACTTGTTATTGGGCACTTTAATCGCACCTTTGAACACGTCGATTGCGATTATGGCGAAGGATAATCAACTGGGTCTATTGTGGCGCTGGCAAGTGGCGACCTCAATGCAAATACGAGTTGTGCGTGCTGTTATTTACTCATGAACACTATCGAAGTATTCTCGTATTTACTATTGTTATTGTTAGCCTGTGTGCGGGAAATTGGTATTCTGCTGGCTCGTGTTTCAGCCAAAAAAAAAGCAGTTTTAGTAGCCTATAAGTTGTCGAGGCTCGAGACTCGATGAATCTGGGCCACCATCTAGAAAAAAATTCTTAATAGGCCTACGTTCACTTTGTTATTGATGGTGAATATAACCAAAACTTTGCGAAGCATTAATTGCGACCATGTGAGTTGTTGTCAGATAAAGACAATTTTGTATGGAAGGGCAGTTGGCGAAGCATTTTCTCCGTGTCATAAGCGGCACATTGGCTTGACTTCACTTTCTGGCTCTACAAGGAAATGCCAATTCCTTTTCTTATGAAAGCATTTCTTTTTTATTGTTCCTGTCATTTGAGCTTTTATACTGCTTGCAATCTATTCCAGGCCAATACATTGAGTCGTTGACGTTCGAAAAGGGAATTTTGGACTGTAAAATTAAAACATCTGACTAGATGAAAACTGATGATATGAAGCACTTATTTTGCCGGCAATGTTGCCTTATAAATTATAGCATCAGCTGCAGATAGAAGTAATATGCGCTGTAAGTGTCAGTCACTTCCTCCAACTTAACAGTTGGGCAAAGTTTCCTTTCATTGTTTCAAACACGTAGGAGTACGTTGGTTTTTTAAAACTTATTTGAGGATAGTGGCTGCTAAATATGTGGGAGAGATAGTGTATGTGCACATATGACATCAGCGTTTGAGGTCAAGCTATAATTTGTATTTTGACAGTGTTCTGTTCATTAAGGCAGAACAGCAGTGCCAAACGACAAGGTATTTATAATTTCTTGAGTTCTAGTAAGTATTTCCAGATCCATAAACTGGTAAAGATTTATCATTGATAAAGTTCCCTGTTCATGGCCAATGCTTTAATTTTATTTTGCTAATTAAAATACTAATTAATGTCGTATTTCAGTAACTTGACCTACTATTTAAAGTATGGTTAAGATGTTTCACTTTCTGGTATTGCTATAGCTGTACCTGAAAATGATCACTTCTGGTGGTCAACTGATGTTGTTATCAGTTTTTTATATGTAGAGCATTGAGAGAACTTTAACGTTTCCGTTTGGTTTTGAAGAGATTTAACATAATAGGCTTACATGTACTGTAGGTGTGAATGTACCTAACCTATTGGCTAGTCGATTCTCATGAGCAAGTTTGCCATCGTCAATTCATAATTTCATGGCTCTTTTTAAATTTTAAGAAAACGTCCTCTTACGTATGCAGAAAATGTAATTTAAAATTGTGCATGATCAAAAAAGAAAATCGTTACGACTTCGATCTTTCTTGCACGTTTCATGACTTTTAGCTCGACTAGACCTATCAAATGCCACGGTTTAGGCATGATCTTCCTTATCTTCAATGTTCCTCCCTTTATGTTAATATGATAATGAAACTGTATAAATATACTGCTTATCGTATAATTTAGCCTGGCATCAGGAATTCCTTTGCCGGAACTTCACGTTCTATATTGAGCACATGTTGCTTCATTCAAATTAGCGTAATTTTCATAAATTTATTAAGCCCGGGCATGTGTATGCTAATGCTTGAAAATTCAACGTTAGATCAAGGAATTTAATTTGTTCAGGAAGCATGCGAGTTGAACGATGCTTGTGTGCCCTCTGCATGCTTCCTCTTAAATTCTTTGCCAAGTTTGGCAACGTTAACCATGGCAATTATCTTGGCAATACAGCGCATTGATGACATTTAAGGACTATTCTACTTAACAGATACATGTATCTCCGCAATTTATGGTTTAATATGTTGTTTGTCAACTTTGCCTTATAATACCATATTTGAGGTTTATTATAAAACTGCCAGCGCTTGATCACATCCGTTTTTATTCATTGCTGAAAAATTCTACTTTTTTAATATTGTATTATCAATGATGAAATTGTTAAGTGGATCCTTGGAACAATTACATCTGGGATTATGAACTGTAATGAAGAATATCAATTTAACAAGAGATCAATAAAATCTGCCAAAGATATATGCTTATAAGTCCTCTGGTCATTTATAACTCAAATCCCCCTTGTCCATCCCTGATCATCCATACCGTATTTACCGTATTTTACTCGAATTTCGAGAATAAAATATTTTTACTTTAAGATGTGCTTTTATGAACTTTATGGAATAAAAACCTTGAACAAGCTAAATTTGCTAACTTGTTAAGACATTTTAACTACATCTTAGGATTACTAGTAAAATGGGTGAAGTAACATTGCTTTATACCTTTAAATAGATTCTGACAATTCAATTCAACTCCAATCAGTACCTTTCTAACTGCAAAGAAATGCTGCCTGATTGGGGGAATTTAATGTATTCAATCAAACAGACGATTTCAACCAACGTCTGGGTGATCACCATCTCAAAGCTAACAAGAATGGAATAACGCAAGGGTTTACTAGTCTGGTGGGAGTTTATAAAATCTGATTAAAAGCGAGTTGAAAACAAGTAATTTTTGATTTTTACGTATTTCGTATTCATGAATTCACTGTATAAAATACAGTTGCACCTATTTCTAACTATACTTTTCGATTATCGTTTCTGCACTCGTGCCACCCAAGTGCTTGCTACGTATTAAGCCGGCGCGGCAGCATAAGGGTTGGTAACTCGCCTATTTCAAGGACTATTTGACATTTATTTCCACCATTATGCAGGCTTTTCAATTTGATTGAATAAGCAACATCTCGCAGGTGCTTTCCTCCCAATTGGTTTTAGCTCATTCGTAGCGCTTCTCTGACCTTCACCTGTTTTCCATCATGATGGATTGATATCAAAAAGGAAACCCCACCAGGCTCGCGTGTGTTCAATCATTAGGAACAATTTGTGCCGTATTTTCACTTTTGCTTTCACGTTTTTAGCGCTCTGTATGTTTTTGCCTGACCGGTGAACTCTTACAAAGTCTCCGCTAGCATTATTACATCTCCCGTTGAGGCTGTTTTGGTACATTACAGCACGAATCAATTGCGCCACAAATAATGGTATAAACAAGTGGGGTTTTTTTCTCTCTCTCTCTCCATGGGAGTTTGCATCCGGGGGACAAGTTGAGATCCACTTTGTTAGCAAAATAATCTGACTTGTGAGCGTTGTGGATTGATACAGGTATTCAAGGTAGCACGTTTGCGTTCATCCCCGTAATGGAAGTTTTATAGAGCAGAAAATCAGGAATGAGAAAGTGGGTGTTTCGATGTTGTGAATAAGGTAATGGGACCCATTTTGTATACCAAACATCCGTCTAATTTTCTTTCACCAAATACTGGAAGGTGGTGTTTGGGGATACTCGTTCGTGGTTGCATTTCAATCGAGCATTCTTCAATGAATATTAGTTGTGTACAGGGAGGCTACTGTATTACGTCCCTTTTCAATATCTAAAGATGCATCGCGATGATAACATAATGAAGGTTCAACGTCCTAAAGGGCACTTTCTCTCCGGGGAGCTTCGATGGTAACTACATCGCCTACGATGGCAGATTTCGGACACGTGTTTCGTTAATTGCATATTGATGGTATTGGCCAAAAATGTGCTGGTTGCAGTAGCTGTGGATTTCAAAGTACCTCCGCCTGCTGCCAAACGAAATTGATTCGGCAAATAACGCATTAGCGGCGAATTTTGCTTCCATTAGAGCCTATTCATTGACGAAAAAATTGTCGGATTACGTCACACAACTGTCACAAACAGGTTGTCGATTAGTTATTTGAAGTCATTTATTGAAATGGCAGATCATTAAAGCGCTTTAAAATTCGTTAAATTGGCATTAGGATGATTTGTTGACTTATGGTTTAATCAGTGACGAGATTCGGAAAATATCGAAAAGCTATTTGATAACTTTTTAAGAAATGTGAATGAAATAAATTGTTGAATTTAAAATCTAAAGTTAATGGAATGAAATGCAAGAGCAGATATATTGGGAGGGGATGTTTACATTAATAATATTTATGGAAATGCCATAGGGAAAACTTTTACACAAACTCCATCTAAATATTCTGATTTGTTTAGACACTTGACACGTTTATATATTATCTTAACTGAATAGTGTATAACTTGTATTAATTAAAGAAATTTTAGAGGCCAAATTAGTTGAATAAATCGACCGGAAAGGGATTTTAATTGTATTGTCATGGGAATGTTTTTAGAAATATTAACAATCGAACAAATGTTGAGACAATTTATTTTAAATGCTGGATCACCGATAATGTGTTTTAGTGACTCAGCTTTTTTGAAGAACATTTATAAATATTAGCAATGCCACGCACGACGTAAAAACTTACCTCAAGTAAGTAATGTATCAGTGTGCTTAATTTTGCGAGCCATTAGCACTTCGTTAGTGTATCATTCTACCTACAGTATAATAAACCCCTAGATCCGCCACCTCGCTGAACTGGCCCTGATCCCAGTCCGCCTCCCACATTTATTAACCTGGGTGTTTACTTTTCCAAAACATCGTGGAAATGGTCGATTTTCGCTGTCATCTAATAATTGCGATATGGCAGAAAGCACTTTCCCAATCTGCGTGTTTTCTGTCACTGCTGCTTTTACGGATATTTCACCTCTTATTTCTTCGGTCTGCGTTTTAGTTGGCTTAATAATCAACACCGTTTCTCAATTTACTGCCGATTCGCATGTCTGCGCGACATAACTGAATGCATGGCGTGCCTGGTTTCTTTAGCTTTTTTTTAATGCCATTGTCAGGCACCTACGTGTAATGAAAGTCCAATCTTTGGATCCTCCACCACGTGTTTCAACGGCAAGATGGATTTTCCATGACGAGGATGTTTGGGCGTGTCTTGAAATTGATGCGTGCCAATTTGTAGTTTGCCACTCGACTTGGCAAACGGAGGGATGCGTTTTCATTTTTCAAGGCACTGTCGTTTACGCCTATTCTGTGCGCTCATTTGTTCGATACCTTGATTGTGCGAAACGTATATTAAAAATTCCTCAGGCACCAGAATTCTAATGACAGCGGATGGCAAACACCCGAAATCCTTAGCGTAGATACTTTTCTTCTTACACACCCTTTTAAAAGCAACTCTTTACTGTGTTACCGACATTATGAGCATGTTGCAATTTCTCGAATCGGGAATTACTCGAGAAATTAAACTTATTTGGTAACTTGCGAACGATGAAACTGGATCACCGAAAGGTATTAACAAATTGTTTTATTGTAGACCTATGTATCCAATTTATAATCGGAATAGCTCGTTTGTAAACTATTTATTGCACTTCAGGCTATTCTTCTACGAAATTCAAGAGGAAAACGAGCTATTCCTACATGTATTGAAAATTGGGCATCCACTTGCTGAACAAATGTATTAATCTTTTAATACCTTTTAGTGGGCCATAGTTTTTGCTCGCAAGTGTATTACCCTTCAATCCGTTCGTGTAGTGTTGGCCACCTGTGGCAACACTAGACCTTTTCTGAAAATGTCCTACTGCATTTGTCTATCCTGTGTGAGGTATTGTGAGTTGTACAACTCAAGTCTTATGCTGGATTTCATTTGAGAGGTGAAGTGATAGTAGACATCGAGAATAATCGCGGATGATCTTGTCTCTCCCCATTTTTAGTTGAGCGTGAAATAGCGACATCAACTCTCTGAACCTTGTTTACACGGCAGTTGAAATTTTTCAATCATTTCGTTGGAATTAAAACTTGGTATTCTTGTTAAAGATTCCAAAAAATTAGTGGCTATTTAAAATGTTTATTTGGCTACTTTAGTCATCTATTTATCTGAAACTTACTTTCAGTACGTTTAAGTACTTTCAAGGCTACTCGCATCAAGCTCTGTGTCTACTGGTAGGCCTATATTACTTTTGTATAGGCTACTCATTAAAAAAACTAAGGAAGATATCAAAATTATTTTATGAGACATGTTATTATCCAATGCATACATCATCTCAAAAAAAGTAATTGAAAATAACATTTCTCAAAAATTTCTTTAAAAAGAAACATTTTGAAAATCGAACTTATTCCTAAGCACTAAAACATAGCAAAAACTTCGTAAAGGAAAGTTTACTTTCAGTAGACCTGCGCTGCAACCACTTCGGCAGATACATGCAGATGCAAGACTGACTTATCAGAAAGAGTTCTATGTGCATATCCAAGGTAAATTGTTTATACACTGTAATGTATATTGCATGCATTCGTGTAACTTTAATTAACTTTGCCCTAGGATGAGCGCAACGTTTGCAACTTAAGAAAAATTCCTTCGGGGATTCCTTTCACGAAATTAGGTACGTTTTCTTTCTCACAAAGTTTGTACAGCCAGTAGACATTCATCAAATTTCAGTTTGCCGTTCGCTTCAATTTTACATTTCTATGCGAAGCACTTTTTAATGAATGTTAATCTAAAATTAGATTATCAAGGTCATAAATAAGAGATCCTTCGATATAACTTCAAGACCCAGAAACAGATATTGCTCGGTCTTGTTTGCGCATTGATTAAATTGATATTGCCATACCCAATATACACGAAGAGCTTGAATATGCCCAAATAAGGGCAATTGATGGTTATTGGTGGGATGCAGCTGACGTCAACAGCTAGGTTGCCAGTTTTCTGGCTTAGTTTCCAATAAAGCGCTAAAAAGCTAACAATTTAGTAAAGCGGAGATTGAATTGTGAAAGAAAAGTAGTTTTCGGAAGAGAAAAAAAAAACATATTGGCAGTCTAACGTAAGATTACTCTATGGTCAAACGTTGATTAGTAAACCGCAAGTGGTATTGACCTCCACAAATAGCTTTAGCATTTATTTGAAGTAGATTTTGGGCTTCCCAACGCCAGTCAACGTTGAGGAGCAGTTGGCTAATGGCTTTTAAATGCCAGTTTATTGATTTAGAATTAATCACGCCGTCGATTGGTGGGTAAACCTTTAATTTGGTGAACTCCGTTAATGCATCGCGTTTATTGTAATGGACTTTCAGCGTGGGTTACGAGCCCTTAAAATCTTTTAAAACTACGTGTACTTCAAATCGGCCATCGAAGGAATATGGTATGCGCTGAAGATAAAACCATTAAAGATGTTTATTTCGCCAAGACAACTTAATCTTGCATTCATCGACGTTCTGTCGGATTGAAGCCACGAGAAATTGAATTGCACTGCGGCTTCAGAGGCTGAATGTCTGGACAAATGCTAAAGCTTTGCAAAGGTCAAAGTTTGTGAAACCCCCGTTGTATTTCATCTTCAACAAGTGCGATTTTAAGTTCCAATTAAAATTGGTCACCATCAAGTTAAATAAAAAAAATGATTTTGACATATCTTTTCTGAAGGTAGATTACTGAGTTGAATTGAATTGAAAATGCTTACCAATTTATATACCAAGGGATGTCAACGAATATTAGCTGCGAACATTGCGACAAGTTTTGTATTGCTCTGAATCCTCTTAATTCATTTGTTTGCCAATCAGTTCCTCTGAGTCAACCCATCAGAAGCTGAATTTTGAACAAAACCCCTTAAGTAACCTACTTTGATAGCGAATTACTTAAGTTTAGATGACCACTTCTTTTAACTTGGACGAACTATGACTTAAAATCAGAAAATCTGATAACATAACTACTGTGATCTAAGACAAATAAGCCGATAACGTAAAAAGTTTTACGCCGGTACTACATCCTCCTAAATGTTTGTGGAGAAGAATTACACTAGTTTCAATGCCATTTTTTTATTTTCACACTTTTTAGTACGTTGGTTTTCAATTCCTAATTACCAAATTTGTGAAAAAGTATAAACAAATTTTATAGGCAATTTTTATACATCAATTTGATGAAATGTACGTTAGATTTGGTAATGTATTGAACTAAACTCGAAAAACAAAACAGTTTGCGAAATCTTTAAGAAGGCATTCTTATGGAAAAAAATATACTATTTCTACAAATGTAATTAAAATAGTTTGGTATTTGCAGTTTCTTTCCTACCTGCCATAGCTGTGTTACAAAACCTTGAATTTTCATCTAATTATTTTTCGCTGATAAAATAGCTTAAGTGGTGCCGCATGTGCAAATCAAATTTTACGACAAATGAGCAACAGAAGTAGCTGCTGGTAAATGTTTTCAACTCCTGTTGAGATTAATGTCAATGTCCGAAATCAGCCATTAATTAGATTATGACTGCAAGCATTTGGCATAATCTTCTTGAAATAAACTAGCACCGACTTAAAATATGGAATGCAATTTGCTAGCAACATTTCTAGCAAGTCCAAGGAACTTGCAAATTGGTATATGATGACATGGATCTGATAACTTGTTTTTCAAATTGAACGAATGCCAGGTATTTGCATTACATCTGGCGCTGTCACTTCACATTCTTAGGTTGCAGCTATAGCAATTACTCACTTTAGTAGACTGCGTTGAGTCGACAACTTTGTGTTTTCAGCTTTTAGTGTTAATTTCCAATAAAATGTATCAACATTACGTTGCTTTTTAGTGATTTTTCTATTCATTCTGAGTATATCGTGTGTATTAATGTGTTGACGGGGGCAACACATACACTTCACTGGAATATTCCAGCATTTTGTCAGACACGTGTTAAACGTAAAAAATACACCGAAGGGTATGCACGAATATGCCCATCACGGCATGTTGTCGAATATCCGTATCTCATTGGAATATTGCGGATGTGATGGCGGAGCACTGAGTCCTTGAGGAAATCTGATCAGATTTGATCAATTTTAAAATCTGTTTGTACACCACACTGTAAAAACAAATGTCTTAAGTTAAGTCACTTAGTGTTTTTTCCTTGTAGACAGAATTCATACCTTTAGGCCGCCTGAAAATTAAGCGTCTTAAATTTAAACTC
>JAQIXS010002883.1:0-20395 GCA_034700785.1 Rossiulus vilnensis
ATTAAAAAAACAAACTCATTTTGTTCAGCATGTAGATATCTACTTTAAAATCGAAATAGCTTGTTTCGCACCAAAATTGCTTAAAATTCCTCTCGCATTTTGTAAGAGAATTGCCTAAAAATGCAATGCCACAAATTCACACCAATTGTACCGAAAATGTATCGTTTTCAAGCAAATTATGCAAAACATTTCAACTCTCATAACATCGTATTTCCTGCAGATGCTTTTACTGAGACGGTGTTTTAAGCTTTTTAACTTGAAAATTAACGAGGAACTGCAGTCAAGGGCGCATTCTAAAGAGCAATTAATTGTTTACAAAACGAGATATTTCAATTTTAAATTCAATATCTACTTGCCGAACGAAGTTGTAAATACCATTAGCTGGGTCAGTTTCTTTGCTCGCAGGTGTGTTTGCTTCGTATTTCGCTTATTAAAAACATGCATAAAAAATTCAAGTAAATAACTCAGGGCTTGGCCATACAGTAGAGTTCAAAGACAAGTAGTGCATCATTCAACCGCTGACTTCAAATATTTTTTTATATTGTATGCCGCAATTACAAGCAGGAGTAGGGTGACAAATCAAAGTCAACGGGGATAAAATACTGCATGTACAGTGTTTTAGGAAAAAGTATTTTGACAGCATTTCGGTACCTACCAGATATCGCCGCATCTTGGTTTACGGTCAGTTACGGAGTTTAATTCGGTACAGGCTGGCCCTTTTCACTCGGAAAATGGTGTCTGGCACAGGCTTCAATTTACCTCGCGCGTTTCAAATTCAGCGCGTAAATCGAGCCCAAGCTAGCGAATGGTGAAGTCCACTCGATGAAGCGCTTTTATTACGCGGCTTGCTTTCAGCCATGAACATGCTTTCAACGGAACCTCCCGCCAACCTATTCAAAGAAGAAATAATGCGGATTCAGACTCTTTCATTTGAAATTTTCAAGCAAAAACAAACTGACCTAACCGCGACAAACAACTTGTACAAGCACGACCCTTATAAAATACTCGAACCTCAGGCATAGAAAACTGAAAAAAAATGATTCATCCAAACGTCATCGCACGTCACCAGCCCTGCCCGACTATGACGTCCCGACCAACGCCTTCTGCAACTGCGATCAAGTGGCGCCGCCTGCCGAGCGTCTCCGCAAGGCCAATTTGAGGCATGCATTTTTACCAACTTTACAGGCTCGGAACAAGCTCAAAAAAACATCCAACGGAACGCCCAAAGACGTTCACCGCCGCCGACTAAGTCGGGCTTCCAACAGCACTGCAGAAGCGCGGCACATATTCTATTTTCGGGCATATTTTCGAAACTTCTGCGTGAAGGTCAGCGAAGGGCGTCCGAATACCAACGGCCTTTTCGTGCGTGGCGTCATCACCCAGCGCGTTTCCGCGTTTCGGAGCTTGGTCTCTGCTTTCGGGTTCTCCTCGTAATCACTCGCTAGTTACCAGAAGTGCGGCGCGTGCGGTCCACCCTTGAAAATGTTCGCTTATATGGAGAAGCTGAAGGACCCCGAGATCGTGTGGGATTTCCAGCGCTACTTCGGCGTGCGGCGGATCGGGCCGGGCGACCGAGTGGCGACGGCCTTCCGCAACTGCAACGGCACGGTGGTGAAGCCGACGAATTTCGGCGAAGCGCACAAGAACGGCATAACGGTCGCCTCGAACGGCAATCGCAATGGCACTTGGAATAGCAAGCAGCAAGTGCAGTGCAACGGAGTCAAAAACCTGTCACCGAAACCCCAGTCGAACGGTATGGTCTCTTTTTTGACCCCTTATACAGGACGATCCAAAAGTGCGTTCCGCTGCCAGCGTTGTAGTGTAGTGGTGTGCAAGTAGAGGCGGGTGTGGTCGCATTTACCCTGTGATTGACTTTTGAGGGAGTAATGGTAGTGATGTGAGTCTCACTACTGTAGTTCCGGTGTAACTGCGGATACTGGCATGCTGCTACGTTGGCCGATAAACATGCCTTATAAAAAGCACACCTTACACGATCATTACTAATGACATCATTAGTCGTGACAAGTATGACATTAATAACGCTCTTTTCGTCATCATGTTAAATTCTAATCATCTACCTTACACGATCACTGATCATGTCATTAACAGAAGGTAATGTCACGATTAATGATCGTGTAAGGTTCGCTACTGACATACTGTATAAACAATGACCGCATAACAAACTGAAATAGAACGTTTGCCAGTATTGGTGTAGGTTTAGCATGATCATGTAGGCTGACAATTTAAGTGTAATGGAGGAGTAATGCTTGTTGGTAAATTGATAATGACAACTCGCTAACTCATCACACCAGCAACATTCATTAATCCTTCATTACATGTCTACTTTAAACGGACCTTTAACACGGTCATTCGCCATGTCATTAGCAACCCATTAGCAGAAAGTAATGATCATGTAAGGTCAAGTGACATTGAATGATTGCCAGTAATTATGTGAATTTACCATGATCGTCCATGGCTTACGCGAGTAATGAATGTTGGCAATATCATTATTAATGTTGTCATGACTAATAATTGTGTAAGGTCCGCTTTTCATGGTCGTGTTAAATTCATATCATTACTGTAAATCATTATTTCAGTTGACCTTATACGATCATTCTCATGTTGACCTAACGTCATGTCATTCTCAGACGCTTGTGTCATTATTAATGAGCTTGTAAGGCCCGCTTTACAATATCATGTTACGTTCACGTAATTACTGGCAATCATTCCATTTCAGTTGACTTTGTAGGATCATTAGTAATGCCAGGTAATGACTTTACCAGGAATCATTACTCTTTCACTACTGGCTATCTTTCCATTTCAGTTGACAATAGGGGATCATTAGTAATGACATTACTAATGATCGTGCACGGTAAACTGAAACGGCACGTTTGCCAGAAATGATGGGAATTTAACATGATCATGTGTAGCTGACAGGCGATGACCGAGTACAGCGTAACGACATTAGTAATGAGCGTGTAAGGCCCACTATAGGAGCAATTCTTATATGGACACCAAGTGACATACAGCAACATGACCAGCTGCCTGATCTTGGCATTTTAGGCTTCGAACAAGAAGAAATGCACGATGTAATACATGTACTGAGTAGACTATAACAGTAACTGAGTAACATTACTTAAAATGACCTTTGGCTATAATAAGAAAACATCGCTTTCCTGTCTGAAAGCAAAATCTCTCTGACGTCAACTAAATGCATGTCCTAATTTAAAGGGTGGATCTAGAATTGCCCTAGAATCCTTCAGTATTCTGTCCGAAAATGGCCCCCAAAGTTGCCATGTTCATCAAAACTTAGAAAAAAATACGTATGATACAGTTAAGAACTGAAATCTCCGATTTCCAGAAACCGACTTTAGCCTGAACAGTGTCCAGAATGAACTGGACCACGAAGGTCACTTTTCAGTTCAAATTAGAAAGTACATGTACATGTATTAAATAGGCCATCTTTAGAATGCTTTTTACTATTTACTCACTAAGTGCTTATCGTCTCACAACCCCTATATTTTGACTACAGCCAAAGAGCCATCATGCTAAGGTTTGCCAAACGCAATGTAACTTCCCACCATAGGCGTCACCAGATTAAAATTGGGTTTAGAAGCAAGGTCAAGTCTGGTGTAGAACTTTGCTAGATACAAATTCATGATATAAATTGATATTCCTCTAGTTGTGTTACGAACGGGTAATTTGATAATTACTGAATCAATATAAACATGCATTATGTATTCGGGTCAGTGTTACGCATTTCAGAAATTGCCATCCATGCTATGATTTTTATAATAAAACTTACATACATATCCCTACACGAATTCACCAGTTATTTTTCTGTTTATTAGGTTTTCCCTCCATTTCCCACAAAATATCAGTGATGAAAAATAAATTTAAAAAAAACTATTGTTCGGTTATTTTGGGATAATGAAACCCAAAAATTACAATTTCTTACCGTCTGAGGAAATTTTAATTTTCCCTACATGTACGCTATATTTCACTATATGCACTCATGCTACAGTCTACAAATTCTAAAATGGCAAAAAATAAGGTAAACTGCATTATTATGTATTTAGTTTATTAGTGTTCTTAGCCCTGCAGTTCTCAAAACCTGCAGGTATATATTCATTTATAGCTTAAAGAGGTTACTTTGTAATAGCGATAAAACAGATAAAGCAATTAACGACGCTATAGAGCTAGTGCCGTGTTCATTGTCTGGTGGTAATTTTTGTCGACCTCGCCCCCTTCCTTTCTACACTATTTCATTGCAATGAAAATAAAACCCAATTAATGGAACCACATACAAATTTATGTCACACAATTAGCTAAAATGTTCAACAAATTCGTCACAAGCTTTGGATTTTTGCCAATATTTCTCTAAAGAAATGTAGTAGGCAAAAGGTTTCTTAACAAAGATCGAAAAGCATGGATTTTGGAATAAATTTCTGTACAAACGTTTCTTGTATCGTTAATTAAAGGAAAGACGTAGGCAAAAATGTTCGAACAACTAATCACAAATGTTGGATTTTGCCTCAATTTGCTAAAGGAACTGATGGATATCAGTCAGTATAGTCAGTTTTTTAAACCATTACAAAACCAGAAAAATTAAGGCCAAAATCCTGGATTTTTGCCTTTTAAAATCGAATCAAAAAAGTTGCTTAGGAGTAATAATTTTTCTTGGATCGATTCTGGCAAAGCCTCAAACACAGTTAAACTGAACTGAGCAGCAAGTGTGATAGGTTATTTTTAAGTTTGTTTTGAGCTAAATGCTTTTTACTGAGAAAGAAGGGCAAGTACACGTGCAAGGCTTGAAGGACGACCATATGAGTTATCGATACACTACACTACATGTATACTATTTTGTTTGTTACCCTATAATCGGCATGTGATAGGGGGATCAATCTGCTCAACCCAAATTTATACACATACACGTAAGTGCAACTACATATTTTGAAAAGTTAGAAGAACTGAAGGGTGATGGGGAAGGGAACACGGTCGTGGCAGATTACCGAGGTACCATCCCAGCATTTGCCTGACAATACTTCGGAAAGCACGAGAACCACAATTAGGATAGCCAACCCGGGATTTGAACCCTAATCTCCCGAATGTAAGGCAGGCATGCTGCCATTAAGCTACCTACGAAAACGTTTTCAACACTCTGCAGTAATCTCCAACGATGCATTTTAAGCCGAAATGTTTGCAGCTTGGATTTGTTTTCACCCATTTTCGTTATTTTCTCGATCAATCCCTATTTTGAATGTTTATTTTCCTCTGTTTATTCCATCCCCCCCCACACACACAAACAAACAAACCAGCTCACAAAGCTGGCGTGTGGAAAATATCGCTAAAAATGGCATCACTTATAATTTTTCTCACACCCCTTCGACCTCCTGCAGAAAGAGAAAACTGCAATTTCTGGATCGCCCTGTAAGTAAGAGCATGGCAGCATTGCCCTGGGCCTAGATTACTAAAAACACTGTCTCTTTAAGGATCTCAAACGTTGACACACCAAACAGTGCTGCACCACAACGAGCGAAATTCCGTGCACCAAGATGCGTCGTCCAGCAGCACCTCGGACTCGGACAGTGGTCAGAGCGGGGAGAGCCATGATCAGACTGTTAACTACATTATCACCCGTCCCATGTGGTACTACATATTCTGCTTCGGGGCCGCCCTGGGAGACGAAGCCTTCTATTCCAGCTTCTTCCCGTTTTGGTTCTGGAACGTGGACGGTGCCGTGTGCCGCCGGGTGGTCCTCATCTGGGTCCTCATAATGTACATTGGCCAGGGGCTGAAGGACGTGATCCGGTGGCCCCGACCCTCCTGCCCTCCGGTCGTCCGCCTGGAAGAAAAGTGGTCCAAAGAATACGGATTTCCGTCTACGCACGCTTGTGTTGGAGCTGCAGTGCCCTTTTCTTTCCTCTTTTTTACCATGTATAGATACGAAGTAAGCACAACCTACTTTACCTTCTTCCATTTTTAGTAATAGACGTTTGCATGTTCCACAGGAAACGACGCCCGACCCAACAAGATGCCCGCCATGTACAAAAAATGACATTTTTTTTCTTAAGTAATATACTTATTGATATATTGATAAAATCACGTTATTTAAAAAACTAAACTTGAGAAATTGAAATTTTCCAGAGATTACATTTATTTTCAAATTCATAAAATTTCTTATAACTGAACGGGACATTTTCAAATTGTCAAAAATAGCTCTGACCTTAGTGGACGACTAGGTCTACACGGGAAAAAAATAAATTTTGCAATTATAATAAGTATTTGGGGCATAAATGTGTAATTTTTGGCCTGGTTGGGCATCTTTTTGGCTCAACGTTGAAGTAAGCGCTTAAGTTCCCCCACAATAAGCATAAACGTAATTCACAAACGTGTGAAACCGCTGCAAAATGCCTTGGGGGAATGAATAAATTTAAGATGAGCAGCTCTGATTTGTGCTGATTTCGCAATTTATGAAAGACAGTCTTGAGAAAAGTTCAACTCGGCACCCTACTGTCAGCAAAGAAATGAAGTCTTATGTGTTCTCCATTTTAAATTTGCACTTTGCTAATATCAAAGTCATTTTAAGGACGTTTGGAAATAATATTTAAAAAAGCGGGGGAAAATATAGCAGTGATATTATTCAATTCGATCAGTATCTCAGGAAAATATCCATTGCTGATATTTACTCCACCCCTTTAAGTAGATTCGTTTTCTAACTTCATCATGCAAATTGGGACGGAAAGAATTGGTTGATTTTCTAAGGCATAATAGGAGTACGTACTCTTTTCTATTCATTTTGTCCTAACTAGCATCCAATCTGTCGTAGTTGTATGATTTTCCCCTTATTCACAACATAAAAGCATATCAAATGGTTCTTTGATGATGAGATGCATGCTTCTTGGCCAAATCAAACCTTTTATCAAAGCCCATTTATGCCACAATCAAAGGTAGTTACCGCCTGAAGTCGCTAGATAAGTTTCGGTTAAGTATGCTCATTAAGTTTATCCAAGAGGTAAACCGTAAAAGCACCTCTTAGGAACATCTTCAAACTAGCAAGTTGAAATTCCTTTGGTATACTTGATATGCATTGCCACCAAATGTATCCTATTTGTTTTAAAAATTAATTTTCCCTAATTGTGTTTAATTCTCAACAACTGAAAGCCATCAATTTGTGAATCAACCCTAAAGAAAAAATGAGACTGGTATCATTCTAAATGTTGATGCATTTTTGTTTGAAACAACCTGACATGCACTCTTTCCGTGCCCTTTTTATGGCATTGTGCAAATTTCCCAATTACGAAGCTGCCTTTATCCCCCGTTTAATTAAACATTGGAAAGGTTGCAGGCTAGTTGGACACCCCATCATGTTGGACAGTTTTTCCATGCACCAAACATGTCCCATAGAATAAACAAAAGAGGGAACCTCTCCGTGGGGGACACCCCACAATTCGCAAGTTGACTATCTTTTATGCACCACAAACATTAAAAACACCCTGGGTGGTAGATAAAATTTAGTAAGATAAAGAAGCACTTATGAAGACATGTATGACCATGTTTGCCTATGCATGTTTATGGAAATTGACATGTATGACCATACATGGCCGTATACACTGTACATGTATATTTTTTCTACCAAGGTTTGCAAAACCTGTGAAACTCGAACTCTGACACTTTTGCTATGTACCATAGATGTCCATTGAGAGGTTTCACTGTACATGTACCTTCATGGATTCTCCCCATTCAGGTGTTTTAAGAGTTATGATTTGAGAACTACCAGTTGACTAGTTGAGAAGCCTCACAATGAAGATTAGGTTACTGTGCTTAAAGCAAGAACAAAGGACTGCAAACTTTATCAGCTACCGGAACACGAACGGTATCTGGCAATCTCAATTGATATTTGCATTGAACGTAATTAATATCGAGTAGCGATTGTAGGCCTGCGTTTCAGACCGACAAATAAGTTCAGCAATATTGACAGGATAATGGCATCGCTACGAAATTATCATAAACGGTGGCTCATAAAGCCTCACTGCCATTCCACATCATCAAATAAACATAAAAACTTGACTCGGGGCCTCGCGTGGTAGCATCGGGGTTTTGACCAATCGATGAAACATAATAGCACTTGTCAAAGAATCTCGCTGCGAACACCATGAAAGCTGCCTGCTTTGCGTTAAAAAATGAGATGCATTGGAAGTATTCCGCGAGAAATAGAAGCCAAGGTCACGAAGGTGATACAAAGTCACGAGCCAACCCCCTTTGACAAAACTACTCGCAGGCAGGACAGGTATTTGGGACACCCACTTCGAGGAAATATTTTCGGCTTGGTGCCGACCTGAAGAGCTTCTCGAAAAAAAACCTCTTGTCGTCAGTGTTAGCAAATAGCACGATTACAGTAAATTAGGTGAACCAACCATCCTCCACTGATGAAATTCAAATAATGATAGTCCAGACCTCTCATTGATCATTGATGCATCGTTTCTTCGAGATCTTTCTGGTATTGCCCAGATGTCTAGTAGGCCTACTTCGCATTTATCGCATTGGGATTGGACAGGAAGTGGATGTTGGTACATGGCCACGTGACGTGCTACTTCCCTTGTAAACGAAACACCAGCTATATTTAATACCATGCTTGGGCAGCCACCATAAAATTGCGCCACGATGCCGTGATAGTAGCGTCATCTATGACGCATTTTACACAGCTGCTAAGTCTATTATCTAAGACAATCGAGGGAAATGCAAATAGTGATACTGTTCTGACTAAAGTTTGTACTGTCTCCCAAATTCAATGCGAAATAAATGGCTGAAAATTCGTTACATATCTGGCACATCTTAGAACAGAAGCACCAGCAATGAACTTTTAAAGCCAATCCAAAAGGATGCCCATAATGCAAAAAAATTGTCGTTTTTTGCTTCAAATACTTGATACAATGAACTCATTGATTCAGACCTTTCTAGTAAAAAAATCAAGTTTATAGAAGCATGTGACACGAAATTTTTAAGCAATCTTGTAGTTGAAATTTGTCAAATTTAGCATTGAATTTCCATGTGTAGAATGTTCAAGAATGACTAAGTCCGGAGGGCAATTTTGCATTAATCTGCCTTAATTTTTTTCATGTCCACTTGTTTTTAGTAAAGTTGAAGATGTTTGAGTAAGCAAACAATAAGTTTTTACATGGTGATTAGGTTGCCCACCCCTGCTCTAGGGTCTCCTATATTTCATATCATTTGAAATCATCATACGGCAAAGTAGCGTTCATGTAAATACGAACAGACGGGCGTATTCTTGTTCGTTTATTGCAGATTGTTCAACGACTACTCCCCCAACAATCAGCACTAATTTGCTGAAATAATTTCAACGTGGTTAACCCGATTCGACGAACGGAACGCCATTGAATTTGGTGTGGGAAAACAAATGCAAACCGACCTAAAAACGGGCAGGTATGCTCACGTGCATCTCAATTGCACGTCAGCGGAGACCCAAAAAGCTAAATTGGGATGGAGGGATAAAAAATGTGCTCATTTTCACTCGGCTGTGACGTAAACCCATCCAAGGTTGGATGTTGTGGGCATTTCTTATATCTGCGGAAAATATTGTTGGAAGCTAAAGACGATTTGGATTTCGAAAGGCCGAAAAATTAGAGTGATCACTGGTGCTTATCTTTCGGCCAGAAAGGTCAGATCTCGCAACAAGTTAAGTAGAAAGAAAGTTGCTGAGCAGGAAAGTGTTGAACACATCCACGCCGTGTGGACTGCCATTGCAACAGCCAAAAACCCGTGAACTTTTATGGCCGGTTTAACCGAAGTGCTTCCTGATTTTGCGCCATGTTTGGCCGAACTCCAAGGCCCACCTGTTGGCAGTTAAGGGGTGTCCGTGAAAATTATTTCACCTGAGAAAGGTGCCAGGAGCCGGTTGGTGACATAATCCAAGATGAATTATGCGGAGATTATGATGCCGATAAAAGTAATCCCTTTACTGGGAAAATGCCCTTCAGGTGGTTTCCCACCCTCTGGGGTGAAACCATATCGTGACATTTGTGTCAAACTGAATGAAGACAAAGTTGACCAGGCATTAGTGAGTTGCCCACAGAATGCCAACAGATTCTTAAACAACGCCAATTGTACATTTGTACAAATTTTAAAGGCCGGCCTAATAGGATGTCCACTTTGCAGAAAAAGTTCACATTGCTTCGAATGTCTATTATAATTGCTGACTTACTTTTTCTCGTGTAGAAGTGGTTGTCCACTAAAGTCTGGGTTGGTTGTTAGAACTTGAAAATGCTTTATTAATAAAAAATATTCAATAAAATTGAATGCCCATCTTCGGAGGTTTCATTGAAAGGAAAAAACACCACATTTTGATAGTCGTAGTTGTTTTTTTCCCAAATTTATTTCATTTATCATAAATAAACGGGACATCCTGAGATTACAAAAAAGACCAAGTTCAACAAACATAAATGAATGGCATAGACTTGCAGCTAGAGCACGAAATCTATTTAGCTGAATCAATTATGGAATAATCTTGAGAGCTCTATTGCTATATCACTGAACACTGCGCTCTAGCTAGGGTCATTCGTCACTCTAGATAGGATTTCGGACTGAGGCCACTAGAGCGCTCTATGCACGGTGTACAAAATGGAATTACGTATATATATATAATGTATAAACAGATCAAAGTTCAATCTGTAGGCTTATTTGTATAAAATCAATTATGAAAGCAAAGTGGACTAAGTGGGGGCAAACACCAACGAATGAAGATACTCCTGTTTGAAATAAATATTTCCCAACTGTACATGATTCATTTTTGAGGAAAAAAATAATGCATAAAAAACATCTTCAAAGCCATTTGTTATGGCATCAGTCTTGTGATGAATCTGCAGAATTCAACGAAACCGCCCAGATAGACATCTGCGCATCCACGCATATCAGCACGTGAAGCCTGAAGACAAAATGCCAAGTGATTAGCATTAATTAAACTACCAAATCTCAACTCGACTATGTGCTGCTTAAACTGTTTCGAAAAAGGAAAAAGTTTGTTAATTACTGGAAAATCCCAGGTGGACAAGAAAGCGTTTGTTTGTTATAAAAAAATCAGTTACTCAATCGGACGGTTTCTGAACACAAACAGTAATCTCAAAACTATAATCCGCCGGTGATAACACCACGCTTCACGTTTCCTAAAAACAAATGCAAACTGATACGGGGAAAACGTGTTGCTAATCTGATGTTGACAATAATCAGTAATCGTAATTATAAATCTGTTACTTGGTCAGAGCGTGTGTCACCCCACTAATATGTGATTCATTGCCATTTCCATCGGAAGACTCATGTGACAGTCAGTCGTTGCCAAAACAGTATCACTACTGTTTACAGTTTTGATAGGTAAACAAACACCTGTAAGGCATAACTGGTTTGCACATTTGGGCACACCAGATTTTCACTGAATAGACTGATAAGTTGTACGGTTCATGAAACGTAAAACTTGCGCAAAAATTGATTTTGGTTGAAAATTCATAACTGGGACAATCCGTTGGTACATGATGCATTGTTTTCTTCTAAAGAGTTGATTAAATTCCATGCCAAGTAGTCAAAATGATGTCAAACGCCCATATTCATGGCCATCATCTGTAGGCGTCTTTAATACATTTAACGACATTTTCCCCCCCTGAATTTTTCATATGGAGGATGTACAGGCAAATCTAGTCTTATTTCGATGTTATTTCCTTACGTTTCCTTGTACGAGAAACTGTAAACTGAAATTGAATTAGCAAAAGGTGCAGGTGGCGCCATCTGTTGATCTACAATTGAAGTAAATGCATTTCGGATCTCAGTTGATTTTGTTTTACTTGTACAACAATTTCTGCAGCACAAAAGAAAATTCAAAATTAATTTTCTTTGATTTCCTCTAAAATGGTAGAAATTCAATTTCATTCAATGCCGACATCTAAAACTATGTTGAATTACATTTTCTCATAAAATGTATACCGGCTGCTTGTATATATATACATACACATGTAAATCGTTTCTTAATTTTATTATAGGGGCAAAAATTAACGCTAACACTTTTGAAATAAATCCTAATAACTATGTGAAACTTTAGGATGCATTGATCGATTTTATTGTTTCTCCCTTTACCATAATTTATAACACGTTTGGTTTATACAATAGATCATTAATCAAATTCACGTATATGCGATATTGAGTTGGGATAAGAATTTCGCTGATGCCTCGGCAATAAAACTGCATAAATAAACTAGTTAGTCATCAAAATGTCAGATCAAATAGTGTCAAATTAGCACGAGCTGCATTCAGTTGTTTGTGGATAACATGATTCAGTTTTGTCACTTGACTCCTTTAAATTAAGATCACACTGCTGTAAGCTTTATTAGGGAAACATAGATAGGCCTTATAATATGTTGCTCCCCTTACAGTATCTTCTAAAGTTAATTAACAAATTAAGTTTAATAATCTTAAGAAATTTCTAAGGCGCACAAGTTTTCAGTGGACAAATTGAAATAAAAATGGCATCGTGAAACCCTCTCTTCGCAGAAAGTAATATCAGAGAAGTTTTGAAGATCTTCAAACGTTATTTCGTCAGCCTACGCAGCAGTTTGACAAGTCATATCGCACAATTACCCGAATTGCTTTTCTCACACTGCTTTCAAAGTTTTACTATTAGAAGGAAGGTGTAAATCGACTACGTTGTTTGTTGTTGTAAATTTCGTTTTCAAAGATTTGACATTGAGATTTTCTTTCTTTCAGTATCCTGTGATTTTAGGCGTTATTGTTTGCAGTATTTGGTGCTGTCTTGTTTGTGGAAGTCGTTTGTATTTGGGAATGCACACGGTTCTGGTAATTCATTCATGTTTTTTTTATGCTTAGGATACAGTGCTCAACGTCACTGATGGGATACCAGTGAAATTGCAGAAATCGGCAAAATAAAACTGCTTTTTAAAATCTAATTGTCGAATAGTAACATTTTATTTAAACAAAAAAAATGACAAGCAACTAGAAATAAGCTTACATTGGTTGTTTTCTTCAAATAAATAATGGCAAACTGATAACTATACATTGAAAGTGCATAATAAGTGATGGAACACTTGCCAAATTTGTAATTACAGCATGTTATGGCATCGCAGGCTGATTGTAGGGTAACGAATGGAATAGAAATATATTACTTATTTCGTTAAGTATTAGTTAAATTTGACGACTAATTCAGCCCTATGTAATTAAACTTATGTTGCACTTTAAACATGTTTCCAGTTTTCTGTTTTAAGAAAATAACCAATGTAAACAAATGTATAGTTGGTTGTCATTTTTTGTTCAAATTAAATGTTATTTTAGCCAATTATATTTAAAAAAGCAATTTTATTTGGCCAATTTGTGCATTTTCACTGTGTCCCATCAATCATGTTGAGCGCTAAATTATTATATTTGCAGTCTAGTCAGGCTATATTGCACGCGAACATTATATATGGGATGGTAAAGCGGAAATGCAAATTATAAAAAAACAATTAGTGATAGGTTTGTCGAGGATTTCAATGAATGTTCTCACCAGCTTAAAATATTCATTAAACACCCAGGACCTTGCCCAGTGTTTAAATATTTCTTTAGAGACTAAATTAAATTGTCGTTGATTTCTCTGAAAAACGACAGCTACAGATTTGTATTATTGCATGTAATATTAAAAGAAACGATTTAGCTATATACAAAGAAACTTATATTGCACTTGAACACATTAATACATTAACGTTCAACAAACAAGGAATTTTTTTAATTCAAACGGAATACGAAAAAAAAAACTGGATATTTTTTTCTTCAAAAAAATGGCCTACGTGAAAAGAACAAGTATTCATACTACCAAACAAAAAAATGAAGTAAGCTTATTATGATAAAAGGTGACGTTAATTTTGACAGAGAATCCCAGCATTATCAAGAGGTCGGGAAAAAGATTCCTAAAATAAACCAAAGAATGAAACAACCAAGGAAAGGCATGAAAGCATAATTTTTTTAAAGACTTTTGTAAGAAACATAAGCAAATAAGATTGCTCTGCTTATATATGCTCAAAATAAAGCAGTTCTTGGAATATAAGAAGGGTGTGTTTACTATATTTAGCGCTAAACTTCAACAAAATTTCGAACAATTTCATCTTCGCTGTCAATTGCATTTCCCAAGATGTTCTTCCGCATTAAGGGGGTTGACTAATTAAAAGTCGCAATGTCAACTACTTGAAAGATAATTGTTGACAATAACTTGTGAATTAATCATGCTCCTACCTGTCCACTGGTATAAGTAGCTACGCATCAATGAGGAATAGTAATAAAAATGTTTGAGTGAATTTTATTCATGTTACTTAATCCCCGCTCTGATTTTAATTTCTGTCCAGGGAACTTGGGAAATGACAGTACAAATATTTGATAATCCCCCTCAATATTAGGTTTAACTGCCTAATTGCTAACTCGCATCCTTCTAAAAGATGTCCAAATCTCTAACTTTCATGAACTTCCTGAAGAAAATAAGACACTATGCAATATGCCCAAAATGCAAAAATAAATTGCTTGCTTCAAATACTGACTGTAATTGCTAATTTCTTTTCTTCCTTGTAGAATTGGCTGTGCACTATCAGAGTTGTTTTATAAATTGAAAATGTACGGTTAATTTATATTTAAAAAAAAATGAAATAAAACTTGTAGAAAACCGTAATGCAACCTCCGCTGCCCATATTCGGAGGTTTCATTGAGCGGAAACCCGTTTTCGGAGGTCTTAACTTTTTTTCTAGTTGTTGTTTTTTTGTAAATATACGGGACATTATCAAATTATAAAAAAAAATATTTCCCAGGCTTCACACCAAAATTAAATTCTACCCTGACTTTTCCATGTGTTTGGACAGTTTCCTTGACTTAATCAGAAATATTTATGGAATAAAAGAAAAAAATAGGTAATTAGCGTACCAATTTTTCGTTATTTCAAAAGTTAAAAACGTTAAATGCTTCTTATCAAATCGATATCGCTTTTAAGCAGCAGCAGCATTTTAGCGAAAGAACATTTCCCTGACTTTCAGGTTGTTCCTACTTCTCTGACAATTCCAGGGAAAATAATTTACCAATTGTAATAAGTGTTTGAAGCAAAAATGTGCAATTCCTTTGCATTGAAACTACTCTGAAAATTGAACATTCTCTGAAAATCGACATGGGAAAAGAGGTGACACTTGCCACTGTAGAGTTATGGGACGTGTAAGGACAAATTCCACAATATTCGCTAATTCACTTTTTTTTCCTCTTTGAAACTCAGGATATTATTGCCGGGATACTTTTGTCCGTCGTTCTCATGTGCGTGCTGATCCCCACAATTGATATTATCGACTATTACACGTTGACGTCGAGCATGTCGCCACCAGTCATCCTGCTCACGTACATCTTCATGATCGCCATCTACCCAGACGCCGGCCACTGGACCCCTGCCCGGGGGGACACGGTGATCATCCTGGGGGTGGGGGCGGGCATCAGCATCGGCTCCTGGCTGAACTACCAGTGGGGCATCATCACGGGGCCCCCCATGCCCCCGCCCTACCAAATCCTGTGGCCCACCTACGAAATGATCGGCCTGACAATGCTGCGCACGTGCATCGGCATCCTCATCGTGGTCGCCACCCGGGCCTTCTTCAAATCGCTGACCTACGCCACGGCCTGCCATCTGCTGAGGCTCGATCCCCACGACAAGTCCAACTGGCGCAAGACCACGGTGGAACTGTCGTCCAAGTTTCTGACTTACGCTGCCATTGCTTTCAACGCCGCGTACCTGTCGCCCGCGGTGTTCAGGTTTATGAACATCGAGAGAGCGACCATGTTTACCGAGGTTTAAAACTATCGGGTTTCACTTGGGTCCCATCCGCGTCACGAACTCGTGGCACGTTACTTACTTCGGGCTGGCATGCGAGTGTCAGCTGGCACTGCCTGCAATGGTGAAAAGTGCGAACGGTGTTCCTTTGGCAAATGAAAGTTTGCAAATTTCTGTTCGGTCAGTAATACAAACCAGAAATAAATACATCACGTTTCAGAATCATAATCTTTGTACCAAATGTTAAACTTCTTCCAAATTTTGAAGGCCACATTGAAAATTGATATTTTTGCTTTGATGCTGTGTAATTGTAAAACAGCCAATGCAGAAAGAGCTGCTTGCAAACTGACGTTTTTCTTCATTTTGACAATTTTCAATAACATATTCAGGCTTGATATACCTGTTTCTTAAACGATCCACAGTTAGAAATATTTCTTGAAACTAAATTGCTCTAAAAAGGGAAAAAATGATTTAATTTTTCCCCTAAAAATTTGGCATCAAGTGGGGGTGTTGACTTTTAGCATCACTATAACTTTTTTTTGTGATGGTGAAATGAAATTACAATGGGGCTAATTATTCGCTTTGTACAAACAAAATTTGCAAATACATTCATTTGAGAAAGAATAAGAACTGTTGAATTTTATAATTGCAGGTTACGATGATGATGACGACTGAGAGGAAATTGCGCCAGTTTAAGAAAAGCAAGATCTGATTATTAAAGCGTGTATTTTGCGATACACGCAAATAATTATGTACAGATCATAGAACATTGTAAAACGATCGTTGGTATCAGATTTGTTTTAACCAATTTTTCTTTTTTTCTTGCCAGTAGCTGCGAGCGTTGGAACCAGCAAAGCAAAACTAAATTTAGTTTCGGCCACCATCAATGTTTCTTTTTCCTTCCTCTCAAACTTAAGTTTTTCTAGATCTATACCTCTAAAATGGTGAAACAACAAACTGGCCACATTGCACAAATGTGAGGTCGATAAAACGAGCAACCTTACAATTTGTTTCACATTTACGCTCATATGATAACGCGAAGAACAAAACAAAATGTAGATACCTGAACTGTTACCGAACGTAATTTTTTTTCTGGATTATACTCAAATCTGCTATCTGTTGTATCAACTAAGTTAGTTTCTCTCACGATTGCATTGAAGATGACACCAGAGGAGGTATCAATCAACATTACAAATCGAATACGAGGGGCAAATGGTGATTCTAGAAAGATATTTATTAACAGGGGGATTAATAGAGATGAGCTTGTGAGAGAAACTGCAAAGTTGACATTATCAAGACAACTGTACTGGACCAGATCAAGTCATGGATGGGCTATCTCTATTGGGCCATCAAATTTTCCCACACCATGACTTTGGTATAATGGTGACAAAAGAACACTGGGCATCGGTTGTTGCATGTCTGCAGGATTTTTCTAAATACGTTTTCCTTCATAGTCTTCTTCGGGTTTTCCCATTCAGAAGTTTGTGCCTCATTTTAAATTACGAGAATCATTAACAGAAACACGTTTCTTGCTTATGTGATTTTATCAGACGTACTGTAATACATTAGACGGGTTTTTATCACTTGCATAACGCTGAAAATTGCATTTGCAGCCTTCGCTCTTTCAAAATAGGCACGAATAGGATTATTTCAATTACGTGCATGGTCGTAAGTTTCCAATTTTAACAACGAATCCCAACCCTTGTAAATAGTTTACGCGTGATATAAAACGTAAACTTACTGGGTTATGAAATGTGTTGAATTCGGTGGATATTTTAACGTTGAACTGTGTTGTTGCTGCATGGTGGACTCCGAGAATTTGATGTCCTAGTGGAAAATGCAGCACACACGTGTAGGTTACGAAATTGGATGTGGGTAATTCAGCAGACGGGCTATTCCAACTCCGAACAATGCTATAACATGTATAAAACTGTTATTAATAATAAAGTCTTGAACTATGACGTTAGTGCCATTTTTTTCAATGAACAGTCCCTTTCTACTGTGGGTAACTCTCGGGAAGAAATGCAAATTTGGCCACTGGATTACAAATGTGAATCATAATTCTTTGTAATGACTATTTTTTTAAATAGATTGGTACAAGCATTAATAATTGTTAAGTATTTTTTTCCAGTTTAGAATTCGTTGTCCACTAGGGTCCAGTGATTTTTTATAATTTGAAAATTTCCAGTTTATTTATAATTAAATTTGGGAAAAACTCATTACGCAACCTCTGATGCCCATATTCGGAGGTTTCATTCCATAGGTTGATAAGTATATTTATTTTATATATAAATGGGGCATTTTCCAATTATAAAAAATAACTTTGACCTTAGTGGACAACCAATTCAATTTTTACACTGAAAACAATAATGATTTTTTTACCTGTTAGTTTGAAAATAAAACTAGAAAATGTGTCATTTCAACATTGTCCAAGTTGAACGTTTGACACCATGTAAATGGTAAATAATAATAATACCTCCTCCAAATATCATCCCCACTCCTTTGTTCAATGCTGTTGTAGATTTTTTGGCATTATAAAACACGTAGAGAGAAGCTCCAAGTAAACCGAATCCACCGACCAAACGACATTCAGTGCAGCCAGCTTTGCGCTTATTGGTGTTATCGTTTGCCTCGGTCATGCTGAACACCTGACAGCAGTGTCGGTAAATAAAATATACGTACTCTTATTATCACATCGAAATATAATGGCGAATTGGCAAAATTTCATCATTATGTGCGACGTTATGCACGGCCAATGGACGCCCACAATGCAAAAAATTACACATTTTTGCTTAATAGGCTATACTTTATAACTGCTAAATTTAGTTTTTCCCCTCAAACACAATTGGTCGTCCACTACAGGGTCTGATCTATTATTTATAATTTCAAATGTCCCATTCATAAATTTGAAAATTTATAAATTAAAAAAAAACGTTATGCGAACTCCAGAAATAAGTGTTCTCCACAAGAGAACAGTTCCCTCCTTTAAAATGCATTTTTTTAAAATAAATAAACAGAACATTTTCAGATTTATAATAAAACGTAGACCCTAGTGGACGACCAATATTTTACATGTGAAAAGATTATTTACAAATTTTTTGTATCCTTAAACAAAAGCCTTCAACTTTTTTTTTAAAGAAACAAGTTTAATGCCCTTGTTTTCTGAAATTACTAACAGATTACAACGATTAATTAACTTATGATATCAGATAACCCCGGTTAGCAACACAATTAATAGGCATGCACTTTTTTTTGCTGTACATTACAATTTATGGTAATTATCAAGGTCGATCATGTGCATTACTCAAGATTGCGCAATTTACGGAAGATCAAACGGTCGAGCAATTTGGAGCACCTAATATCACATTATGTCAGTCAAGGTTCAAAAATATCTCAAATTAATTGAAATTTAAGTAGTACTTAATGGAATAATGATTATGGTAGCACATGGAATTGGTTGAAATGACATGCCATGCCGAAATCTACACAAATTAACACACGTGGTTGACCAACAGCAGGGGGTCATGCTCGATTTTTGTTTCAATTCTCCTCAGAAAGTCATGCAAAGGGAAAATAAAACTTGATAATTACCGAAAACGAAAATCAGGCCCTTTTTCTGTCATAAATGTCCTCGCGAAACCTCCGATGAACTATAAAGCCCGTCAGTGAAATGGAACATTCATTTGGCAAGTTTTAATACTGGCATTGTATCGAGGTGGTTACGTCACTCATACGCAATAAATGTCAGATAGATGTCGCCACTGGCGTGCTTCATCAATTGTCATGGCGACGGGGGTCATCCATAAATTTCGTACACTGCGTGTCAAAAATAGATCTCTCCTTTCATGCTAAATGCATCTAAGATTTTAAAACAAATCTTGATTGGTACGGAAAATCACATTCATGTTACTAAATTTTTAATCTCCACATCTTGCAAATCCAAGTACTGCACAGCAATGAAAACAAAATGTACCAAATTCTAAAACAAAAAAATAATGTACAGTTTAATTTAAAATTTACAAAACAACAAAATTTCATGCACAAGTAAATTGAAAAATATATGTATATTTGTTTTCAACACGTATCACGAAATAGCGACACCAATAAATGCTGAAATGAAAAGCATTTGCCTCATTTATGTGCTGAATGAGTAGGTATACCGCATTTTCCCGCGTATAAGTTGCACGTATTTCCTAAAAGTTTAAGATCTGAAGAAGGGGTGCGGCTTACATTGATAAGTTTCAAATGTGTTACCAGGCAATTTTAATCCAATAAACTAAGTCGAAAGTTAATTTTATGATTAATTCAATATCTCTTAAAACTAAAGTCCAATTTCGGGATGCAGCTGATACACGAGCAAATATACAGTAGTTGTTTTACATTTTGTTCCAATGCCAACTGTCCTGCCCTACACCTTTTCTAAATGAAATTGAAATCTCGCAATTGCCATTTATGTTATATTTTGACCTGTTTAACTACATCACCCTTTCTTCGAAATTCAAAATTTTCCTTGGTTGTGTTAGCTTTTGAATGTAGCCAGGATGATAGCTATTC